>JANHFL010004281.1:0-11646 GCA_032468155.1 Oxyrhabdium leporinum
TATTTGCTGCAAGGACGCTAGCCAGATGAATACTGATGGATGCTGGTAGGCAGAGGCAGAATTTTTTTTTCTTGTTTCCCCCCCAAAAAACTAAGGTTTATCTTATACTTTGAAGCGTCTTATACTCCCAAAAAATATGGTAGTATTTATTTTGGAGGAGCCCCTAGAAATGGGACCCAAATTAATAAAAAGAATAGAAGAGTTTGGTGAGGTGGCAGGATTAAAAATAAGCAAGGAAAAGACTAAGATATTGACGAAGAATCTTACAAACAAACAGAAAAATGAACTGACAGAAAAGATGGATATGCAGATAACTGAAATACACTGGGGTGGAGTGGGAGTGAGGATTTTGCATTGTGATTGCTCTAGGGTGGAGTGAGGGTTTTGCATTGTGATTGCTCTGAGAAGGAGTGGAATTTCCACCCTTTCCAGAGCAATCACAATGCAAAATCCTCACTCGCACCTCAGCCCAGAGCAACCATAATTCCCTCACTAACCTGCTTTCCAGCTCTGATCTCCTGCATGCAGGGCAACAAAAGAAGACCGTGTGACTGCCAGTTTAAAGAAAAAGTGCAATAAGACCGTCTAACTTCGTGAGATTGTTTTTTCCTGAGAAAAAAAGGTCTGGAAGGTCTGATTGCACTTTTTTTAAAACTGGTAGTCACATGCTCTTCTTTTGTTGCCTTGCATGCAGGAGAACGGAGCTGGAAAGCAGGATTAGTGAGGGAATTGTGGTTGCTGCAGGATTTTGCAGGAGGCCATCCAGGCCAAAAATGGGCCTCGGGGGGGGCAGCCTCCCAGATGATCGGTGCTGCTGGTCCATTCACTGCCTCCCAGCTGATTGGCATGACCTGCCCATTCGCTGCTTCCCAGCTGATTGGCATGGCCAGTCCATTTGCCACTAGCCATCCTCCCAGCTGATCGGCACGGCCGGTCCATTCGCCACCTCCAATTGATCAGCGCAGCTCCCAGTCACGCCCCTGCAGCCTCCACACCCTGAATGGCTCCCAGACATGCTGAGGCTTGCTGTTTCGGGTCTTGACACTGCATTTATTCAACCTTGGAGCAGATTTCCCCATGGGCACTGCAAGGGGGTAGGAGGGAGGTCACACAATCCCTGTACTCAGAGCAACTTACCAAAAACTGGGTGAGCAGTGAAGGGTGGTGAGGGAGGAAGCCGGAGAGCAGCTGGGCCGCCAGGTGAGCTGAGAAAGCTGGCAAGCGAGGCAAGCGGGTGAGGGAGCCAGAGGGTCTAGGCAAGTGGCCAAGGAAGACGAGGCAAGAAAAGGAGTGGCTGGGAGGGGGACAGGGCGGGGTGGGTGGGGTGAACAAGTGGTGAGATCACCCAGTTTGCCAAACTGCACACAAAGTTAACTGGTTCGGTTAAACCAGTGAAACCAGTTGAATCCCACCACTGTGTATGGTATTATCATAGATGATATAATGATCAGTGCTTTGAACTATTGGTATTATTATTTAAATCTAAATATGAAGGCTTTTTTTAACATCAGGAGACATTCAATTATGTTTTCACATACCCCAGGACAGTCTCACTCGAAGCCTTCCTATTATATATCATGTATCATTGTAGATCAAAAAGAAGGTGACTCTTTGACTTTGAAATAGAGTAGGCTGCAAAAACTGAAAGCATATGGGAAACATGTGGAAGGGTTAAAAGTAGGTCAGAATTGTCTGAAATAGATGGAGATAATCACAAAACAGTAAAAATATATTATTCAGCTTAAAGATGTTGCTCTGGAAAACTCCTGTATTTGCCTCACAGGAGAAATTAGGAATGTGTACGATAAGGCATTTAATACTCTGAACTCCTATCATTTCAACCATTTCAAATGAAAATGATAGAAAGTATAACCAAGAATGTTGTTGACCAAGAATTTAGAAATATAAAGATGCAGCTTGCCAAAGCTATCAAAAAACTACTAGTATTCAGTCCGTTGCTGAAAGCATCTCTAAAAATAGATAAACAAAAACCTGATTAGGAAAAATAAACATGAACATTGCTCAAATCTTTGCCATGAATTAGGCTTTACTTGTATTAATCATAGTAAAAATTAATTGTAGGAATTAGTCTCTACAGACATAAGAGGCTAATCAAGTCTCAGATAATCTCTTTTGCTTGGGTAACTGTGGCTGACCTGGTCTGGCAATAAGGTGAGACACCAAGGAATATCTCGGACGAATTCCGAAGCGTGCTTTTATTTAGTTGAACAAGTGAGTCAAAGTTCATACATGACAATGTAACAAATGGACTCCGATCAGAAGATTAGTTCTTAATACAATCCCCGGAACATTCCAAGTTGCTTATCAGTTCTTACTTCTGTTAGCTTAGTCAGCATTTCCAACTGCTTAGTCAGCCTGTCACGTCCTACTCTAACCCGACAGACTCTTTATCATGATCTTAGATGCGGACGTGAGTTCAGCTAACTCGCAGGAATGCAACAGGTAACCTAGCAAATCTTTCTTGAGCAGGAGAAACAAATAAGGGGCTGGAGGAAATGGAAGATATTTTAAATTCCATTACAAAGTGGCTCATTTCTGAGAAGACTCCCAAGAATATCATGGGCAGCTAAGAAAAGAAACAAATGGATTATCAACAAATCAATCCAAGTTATCACTCAAGATACAAATTACTAGCTCAAATTATCCTATTTTGGACACATTATGTGAAGATCTAGTTCCCTAGAGAAAGCTGTAATGCTGGGAAAGAGGAAAGGAAAGAACAAAGGTGAATGGAGTCAGTTATAAAGGCAATAGTTGCAACTTTGGAAGACCTGAAGGACCAGGTTGAGGACAGATCATCATGGAGAAAATCTATGTGGTTGCTAAGAGCTGCCATCGACTTGATAGCACGTAAGCAGTCCTTGTTACTATGATTGAAGACAAAGAAAACAAGGGCCAAAGCACCAGAATAAGACATGATGCCACCAATAGCATTTAAAAACCTCTGGCTACAGATCCCACTAGATGCCAGCCTTGTTTTACCATATTAATACTACAGGATAGATTTCCATTGCTGGCTCAAAAATGTGGTGTTATCCAATTTTTTAAAAGTGGATGGGACAAATGCAGGCAAATACCAGTTAATTAGTTTGATTACATTTTGCAGCAAGCTGTGTGAAAGGAATATTTTTCAAAGACTGAATGGGTGGGCTCAATCAGATTCTGACCCAGAGCAAACTGGGTTTAGGGGGTGCTATAGTACAATGTGGATATTGTTGGACAAAATTCTCCACAACCTCTATATGGCATTCACAGATGCATTTTTAGCGTTTGGTCCAGTAAGTAGAGCCAGATTTTGGGGAAATATGTCAGCCACTCAATGAGGTTTATTTTCTTCATCTTTAAATTATATGAATATAATAGTGTACAAGTTCATATAGAAGAGTTGGGACATTGCCTGATATGAGCAAATATATGAACAAATGGAGAAGATGAACAAATGGAGAAGTAAGAGTAAGAGGAGTAACATTGCGGTATATTTGGGGTTGTTTTCTGTTCTGTTTGAATAATAGCAACACTGTCAGAACTTTCATCTGTTCTTTTGTTGGAGAGAGATTGGCCAAACCAGGGGGGGTAGTCAAATGGGGAATTAGTTTGGAATCCTTTTATGGGCACAAAAGGGCAAAGTCTGACTCCTTTTGAATGCTGTTGAACTTTATCTAGTTTTACCCAGGTGCAAAATGTCAACCTGAAAAGTTTCCTGTGTTAAAACATTAATTGAACTCTTCTTGTGTGGATCTAGTTGTTGACATCTGACTTATATCCCTCCAACAGCTGTCAGTGAAGGAAATATCTCTGTACCTATACATGCAGATGCATGGTACGAACCCCTGTAACCAAATTGGCATGCAAACAATGACATTAATGTTTACTATAGAGCACGGGTGTCAAACTCACTGCTGTTACGTGACATTTTACAACTTTTTCCATTCACGGAGCTGGGGTGGGCATGATACATCCGGCCCGCCAGCTGCCACTTTGACGCCCCTGCTGTAGAGTAAAAAAGCTCAGAATTAATTACTCTAAGACAAAGATTTTAGTCACAGTCAGAAAACCAAAAGCCCAATAATGGCTTTTCATAGCAACACATTACAACTGAATTCTTTGAATGTTATTCTTTAATTGCACTATGGAGTGAAAATATGAAGAATGGGAAAACTTGAGCAATTTCTATGTGATATTGAACCATGAATAAGCACCATTCTCTTTGCAGAGAATGGAAGATGGCTTGCTTTCCCTCAGCCTCGTTGTTTTCTTTTCTTTCTCAGATTTTCATTTACCAAACAAATGAAGGAAAAGTTTGAAGGAGGGACATGGGCCCAGTCTTTTTTATATTATTTTATTTTACTTTATTCATATGTAAACATTTTGAATACAATGTATTGTCAGGGCATATCATTTACAAAAGAAAAGTGAGGGGGAAAATAGTAACATATATATTAATAACAATAATAATGGCACAACAGAATAATTTTAACCAAACTTATCTTTATGTTAGCTTATTTATAATCCTGTTGATTATATTGGCATACTTATAGTTATAAACCATCTTTATGTTTAATTCATATATAGCAATAATCTTTCTTCATTTAATTTCTACCTCTTATCTCTAACCACTCATAAACTCTATTCCATGTTGAATAATATTCTGTATCTCCTTTGTCTTTTATTTTTAATGTCAATCTATCATTGACATTATTTCTAATGTCAATATTTTCTGAATTATATCTTCATCTAATGGGGTGTTCTCATTTTTCCAATATTGTGCAAATACAATTCTTGCTGCTGTCAATACATGTAAAATTAGGTATACAGTCCCTTTATCATAGCTTTTTGGTAGTATACGAAATAAGAATATTTCTGGTTTCAGATCTATATGCTGCTTAATCATCTTTTCCAACCATGTACCATATGTATTTTCATCCAATATTTTCTTGCTTTCATACATGTCCACGACATATGATAGTAACTACCTGAGGTCTGATTATACTTCCAACACTTGGTGGACATATTGCTAAACATTTTTGCTAGTCTTGCCGACGGCAAATGCCACCTATAAAACATCTTATAGAGGTTTTCCTTATATGCAGTAGCCATTGTCAGTTTCTAGTTCCTATCCCAAAGTTTCTGCCATTTGTCTAATTCTATAGTATAACCAAAGTTTTTTGCCCATACTATTATTGTTTCTTTAACTTGTTCCTCTTCCATTTTATAACTTAATAAGCAGTTATATATATATATATTTAATCAGTTTTTTGTCTGTCCCTAATAACATCAAGTGCTGTTGGTTCTTTATAAAACCCCCATGTTTTCGCATCTTTCTCGTAACTCAGTTGTATTTGCAAATGTGGCCATCAAGCCAAGTCCACCGCTTGGTTTTGTAATTCCTGTCTAGTTTTAAGTTCACCATCCTCATTCAAAATATCTTTATAAAATACATTTTTCCAAGTTAAGATTTGGATATATCAATGCTTCCATTGTAGAAAGCCAGACTGGTATTTTCATATAATTTTGTAGTTTGATTTTTTTCCCATACCAAAAGTAAAGAATTACTCATATAATATCTTTGAAAATATCTATGTACAGTACTCCTTCCATACCATAAGAAAGCGTGCCATCCTAATTGAAGATCATGTCCCTCCAATAATAATAGTCTTCTATGTTTCAAATTTATCCATTTTTTTACCCATGTAAGTACAGATGCCTGATAATATAGCTCCCAGTCTGGTAGCCCAAAGCCCCCATTGTTTTTAGATTCCTGTAACATTTTCAATTTTATTCTTGCTTTTTTCCCATGCCAGATATACTTCAAGATTGTTTTACTTAATTCTTCAAAATATTTTTTCTCTACTTTTATTGGTATCATTTGGAATAAAAAAAGTAGCTTCGGTAATATATTCATTTTTATAGTAGCTATTCTTCCTATTATTGATAGTTGTAAATTCTTCCATTTTACCAAATCCAACTTTATTTGTTGCATTAATTTTATATAATTATCATCTTTAATTGTTGCACATCTTGCTGTTAAATAGATGCCTAAATATTTTACTTTCTTTACTATCTGAAGATCTATTTTCTCTGTCAATTCCTTTCTCTGTTTGTCTGTAAGGTTTTTAACTATTATTTTGTTTTTTTCTTTGTTTATTTTCAATCCCGCCACTTCTCCCAATTTGTCAATTTTCTCTATCAATTTAGTGCCAGTTTCTAACGGTTCTTTTAGTATAAAAACTAAATCACCTGCAAATGCTTGTATTTTGTATTTTGTTTTTTTATCTCCGTTCCTTTTATTTCTGGATCTTGTCTAATATTTCTAGTTAAAACTTCTAGTGTTAACATGAATAATAATGGGGATAATGGACAACCTTGTCTCGTGCCTTTTCTTATGTATTTTTTTTTGGTCACATCTCCATTCACCATCACATTAGCTCTCTGGTGTATGTAAATTGCCTTAATCATATTTACAAATTTTTCACCAAAATCCATGCATTTTAATTGTTGCAACATAAATTGCCAATTTACATTATAAAATGCTTTCTGGACATCCAAAAAGATTAATGCTAGTTGTGTTTCACTATGTACTTCATAGTATTCCAATGTATCTAAGATTATTCTAACATTGTTTCTAATTTGCCTCTTAGGTAAAAACCCATTTTAATCAGGATGTATAAACTCAATCAAAAATCTTTTTAATCTTTCAGCAATTATTGAAGCGAATATTTTATAATCTGCATTTGATAAGGATATTGGCCTGTAATTCTTTATTTGTGTTAAGTGTGAATCTTCTTTTGGGATCAAAGTAATATTAGCTTCAGTCCACGTATCTGGTATCTTCGCTTCTAATAAAACTTCATTATACACCTCTAGCACTGACAAGCTCAATGCATCTTGTAGATCTTTATAAATTTCTGCTGGTAGACCATCTGGACCTGTTTTTTTATTATTTTTTTATCTTTTAATCGCCTTTACTAATTCTGCCATTGTTATTCTTTCATTCAACATATTGTTCACAGTTTCCAACACTTTTGGTAGATTGGCTTCTTCCAAGTATTGTACTATTTTTTCCTCTGGTACTTTTTCATAGTCATATAGCTTCTTGTATCTCATATCTGCAAAATAATTTATCTTTCCACTTTTTCTGTCCATCAGCCAAGAGTATTTATAATCCACAGAGATTCAAAGACAGTTCTTCCCTGTAGCTGCCACGTATCTTGCTTTTCCCGTAGTAGTTCCCAAAACAAAGCTTAGTCTTTAATCTATTTCTTAGCACCAGATGCAGCAGTTCTCAAAACAAAGTACTATCAGTCTCTTGTTTAACCTAACCAGTTCAAGGTATTTTTTCTTGTATATACTAACTTTAGCCAGCAGGTGGCAACCTTGCTTTCTTTCCCACTATGAGTTAGGAGTCCAAGGAAAGAAAAGAAAAAAGTTTTAAAAAAAAGGACTTTCACTTAGTATAGCCAAAAAGAAAACTTGGAAAAAATAATTCAATAAAAGTACATCATGTCTATATCTTAAATTGTGCTTACCTTGTTAGAGTACTCAGTCCAGTCTTTCTCTGTTATTTCTTTAATTCTCTTTCAATTCCAACGGATATATAATCTGCTAAAAACTTTCACTCACCGCTTTCCGGAGGGGGAAAGAAGTAACAATTCCCTCCCTCCTTCTCTCTGGAGTCTCCCTTCTTCTCAAAAACACTTTGATGAATTTAGCTTAATTCTGAGTAGAAATTAGGCAATCCTTACCCAAGTCCAATACACTGCTTCTCTTTCCACTTCTCTTCGTGCTTTTTTTGCTCCAGTTGTCACAGCTCTGGTTCAGCCATTAATGGCTGTCTTCTTCTCCACCCATCAAGAAGATTTTGCCGGATCCAGCAAAGTGGACCACCATCCACTTGTGATCTCAGGAGCCCTTCCTATCTTGTCACCCCTATGAAGTGACGTTTGGCTCCAAAGAGCCTCCAGGCAGGCAGAAATCAGCTGGGTTTCGCGGAGCACCGCTCACCACAGCTGTCCCAGTACGTCAGCCAGAAGTCCCGGGGCCCAGTCTTAACAGCATTTTAGATAATAATGCTTTTCTGTGGAATATATGTGTCCTCCAAGTTTTAAGAATAGATTAAAGGATTGGTTGTTGTCAGTGGACAAATTTAAGGACTGGAGCTTAAATTTTAATACAGAGTTTTGGAATGGTTCCATCTGATTAAACTATATAAGTAATGAAATGCCTGGTCATCTCCAGGATGTTAACACAATCAGTTCTAAGACAGTTTTTTTACAGAATGAAGTTTCCAGTCAGTGTTACCAGCATATATGCAGGTGATAGAGCAAAATAGCATCCATATACTCCACAGCTGGAGGATGTAATTCATATTTTGATCTGCAAATTATATGAAGCACCTAGAACCCATTTTATTCATGCTCTGCTGTTATGGCAAAACTGGAAGTTATATAGTAAAAAGGAAACTAGATTTCTTTCCTTTGTTGGTTTGAAATGTTTCATGCTTATCCAAGTAGCTTCTTCAGCTACTTGGATAAGCAGTGAAATGTTTCAAACTAAAAAAAGAAAAGTTCAATTACCATCACCCAACTTCCAGACACCTCTACCTAGATGACTGAGAATCTTCATTGATATAGTGAAAAAATATTTTGCTGGCATACAGGAACCTTTACAGAACTCAACAAGTTGTAATATTTTCACTTGCTGTAAGGAAGCCCAAAGTAAGAACAATGGTAACTGAAAGGGGGATGAAATGTTTTGTTACCTGTTCATGGTTAAATTTTAAGTATCTCATACATAGTTGGGGTGCTGACTGTCCAAAAGTTGGGTAGTTGGTCAAGCTGTCTGTTTTATATTTTTGAAAGGTGTTTTTTTCATATTGCTAAGGCCATATGAGCACAATAAAGATGAAATTCTATTAAACAATAAAAATATATTTTATGTCACATTATAGCCTTAGTTTGGAGCTCTCAATGATTTTAATTTTATTATCAAAAGCTAGAGATTAGAAAAGAGTCTCTATGATATTTTCAACTCTATTTGATCAATTTGTATTCTACTACTTATATTCTATTTCCTTACACTTCCACTTTCCCATTTGCCTCCACTATTTTAATCAGAGCTCAGGCTTTTCCTTAACATTACTGCAAATGCAATATCCTTAATAACTAAATTTATATGTATATTAAGACTGTTACATTTAATATATGGATCTAAGTATTAGAAAACAGCTATACTAACAATGGATTGCTTTTGTTTTGTTAAATGTTTGCATGTTATAAATACAGATTTTTAATTTCAAATTGGATGGTTACTTGAGCAAATGATTTCTCATTTAGAAGTAATCTTTCTTCAATGTACCAGAGATAATGCATACATCTGTTCCTTGTCTGTACATTTATTTGTATGGATATAAGTAAACATATTCAAGTTTAGTGATGTATCCATAAAGATTCTCAGTCATCCAGGTAGAGTTGTCTGGAATTTGAGTCATGGCAACTGGACTTTTCTTTTTGATTTGAAACATTTCTCTGCTTATCCATTAAACTGAAGTACACTTTGGACTGAAGAAGCTACTTGGATAAGCAGTAAAATGTTTCAAACAAAGGAAGTCCAGTTGCCATGACTTTTGGCAGCTAGTAAAATCCAAGCCTTTGTATGTATTATCATCTAAATAGTTAATATTTTATATCAATTTCTACTTTTAACTTGATAAAAGGATTGGATGAGTTTTCCAGTGGGCAAATCTATGGTCAGAAGGCCTCAAGGTAATGATCAGAAGGCCATGGACCAAATCTGCAATCTTCCCAATCTTATTCCCCTCATCATTGCTACTAGAAAAATCAGTACTTATTTATCTAGCTGAAATAGGCAGAACTTCAATCAAGAATTCATGTACACCAAGAATTCCATTATTAATATATCTGGGAATGTATCTAGTTGTAGTACAAAAACAGTAAGTTATAATCTTGCAATTAAATGGAGTTCTTACATCAGAAAGCTATTTGTGTCTATTCAAAAGCCCAAATGAATTTATTGTGGATTATTCTCAGGATACTAGATAACTAAGAACAGCCTTAACTTAGTAACATGATCTACTATGTCTCTTTTATGGCACACCATAAAATTGGACACAAGTTACCTTGTAATTTAGAAAAATGTAATTTGGTATTTTGCATAATTAATAATTTAAAGAGATAAATGTAAGTTGTCAGTTTAGATGTAAGCTTTATTTCCTAAAGTCTTCTTCATATTGTATCTGTAATTTTGAATTGCTTTTGGAGCATATCTGCCAACTATTATTAGGCAAAAAAGATAGATGGATTCTTTGCTTATGTAGAGGCTTTGTTTAAACAATTTAGAAGGTTAGCAACAAAGGAAGTCTATTTAGAAAAAAAATTGTAAGAAGACATAATAACCTATCAATAAGGAACACTAGGGATCATGGTGCAATTTATTCTCTCTTGAAATACCACTTTTGTAATCTATAAAATATCATTTTGGGCACAAGTTTCATAAACCATCCTTTTTCTCTTTTAAGGAATTTTTTAAAAAGATCACATCAGATGGAACTATCCAAGTCACAGAAGATCAAATAGGGCAGTGATGGCAAACCTTTTAGAGACCGAGTGTCCCAACTGCAACCCCAAATCCACTTATTTATTGCAAAGTATCAACACAGAAATTTAACCTGAATAATGAGGCTTTACTACCTAAAATAATGATAAACAAAGCAGAGTTCAGCTAATTGTTCTAAGAAAAATGTGATAAATGCACTTTTATGCCCTTTCATTTTTTTTCTGCTTTTGAAAATTACATTTAACAACAATAAAAAAGAAAAACTTTCGTAATATCATTTCTTTTTCCCTCTCTCTTTACCCTCCTCTCTCTCTTTCTCTCTTTCCCTCCCTCTCGTTTCTCTCTCTTTCCCTCCCTCTCTTTCCCTCCATCCCTTTCTCTCTCTCTTTCCCTCTTTCTTTCTTTCTCTGTCTCTGTTTCTCTCTCTCCCTCTCATTCTCTGTCTCTCTCTTTCCCTTCTGCTTTTGAAATATTACATTTAACAACAATAAAAAAGAAAAACTTTTGTAATATCATTTATCCCTTTCCCCTTTCTCTTTCCCCCTCTTTTTCTCTCTCTTTCCCCCTCTCTCTCTCTTTCCCTCACACTCTTTCTCTTTCCCTCTCTCACTCCTTCCCTCCCCCTCTATCTCTTTCTCTCCATCACTCACTGTCTCTATCTCTCTGTTTTCTCTCCCACTCTGCCTCTTCCCCCTCCCTCTCTCTCTCTCTCTTTTCCCCTGCTCTCTTTCCCTCCTTCTCTCTCTCTTTCCCTCCCTCTTTTTCTCTGTCTCTCTTTCCCCTTCTTTCTCTCTCCCTCCTTTCTCTTTCCTTCCCACTCTCTTTGTTTCCCTTCTTCTCTCTTACCTTCCCTCTTTCCCTCCCTCCCTCTCTTTCTCTTTCTTTCCCTGTCTCTCTTTCCCTTCCCCCTTCTCTCTCATCTGTCTCTCTCTCTGTGCCTCTTTCTCTCTCTGTCTCTGTCTGTCTCTATCTGTGTGTCTATGTCTCTGTCTCTCTCTGTCTCTCTCTGTCTCTCTCTGTCTGTCTGTCTGTCTGTCTGTCTGTCTGTCTATC
>JANHFL010004281.1:11746-28088 GCA_032468155.1 Oxyrhabdium leporinum
CGACCGACGGTGAGTGGCTGAGCTCAGCCGTGAGGTGGGGGGGGCAGGACTGGGTGGGAAGGAGAAAGGGCTGGGTGGGTAGGGGGTCTCTGGGCTAGCCGGCGGGTGAGCGATCTCGCTTTCCGGCCGCCGGGGAGTAGCTGAGCCCAGCCCGGGGGTGGGGGGCGAGGGCTGGCTGGCTGGGTAGGGGGTCGCTGGGCAAGCGGACGGGTGGGAGACCTGGCTTTCCAGTCGCCAGTGAGGGGCTGCGCCCAGCCTGGGGATTGGACGGGGTCCTGGCTGGCTGGCTGGCTGGGGGGTCCCTGAGTTAGCCGGCAGGAGACAGACCTCGCTTTGCGGCCTCAGGGGAGTGGCTGCGCCCAGCCGGGGAATTAGGGGGGGGGGGAGATCCTGGGGGGAGGCAGAGAGGGTCGCTGTGCGAGCAGGCAGGAGGGCGACGTCGCGATCCGGCCGCCGGTCGGTTGGCCTAACGGTCGGGCGCGGGGAGTGGGGGGCGCCGCCGGGCAAGAGCGGGAGTCCCGCGGGGTTTACCTCGGTTATGCCCGGGCGGCCAAGCGGACCGACTCAAAAAGGATGAAGCGGATCTTCGGGAGGGCTGGTCGAGGGAGTCAAACCCCGGCTTGTTGAGCCTAACCGTGGCCGAAGGGCCTTGGCTTGGGGTGCAGGGGTGGCTGGTCTGTTTCCCAACTAAGCCTCGGTTGGTTGGTTAAAGTGCAGGTTGGATCCTAAGGCTCCATCGCTGGAGGCTGTTAAGAAGAGACTGGACAGCCACCTGTCAGAAATGGCATAGGGTCTCCTGCTTGAGCAGAGGGGTGGGCTAGAAGACCTCCAAGGCCCCTTCCAAGTCTGTTACGTTTTGATCGATTCACCAAGAGCGGAGGTTGCGCGTTCTGCTAAGATACATCGGATTTCAGTTGATTAATGAAACTGCAAATGAAACCAAAATTAAAAGCAAGTGTGGTGTCTACTGGGTTAGATGCTGGGATGGACAGTGGGAGACGCCGTCTTGGGCACAAAGCCAGCTGGGTGATCATGGGTCAGTCCCTCTCTTGCAGCCCTAGGAACGAGACAATGGGAGACCACTTCCCAAAATCATGCCAGGAAAACTGCAGGGACTTTATTATTCTTCATGAAGGCTAGTCTGATGGCTAAGCGGCGTCAGGCTAAGCGGCGTCAGGCTAAAAACTGGGAGGCTGTGAGTTCCAGCCCTGCCTTGGACCTGCAAGCCAGAGAACTTTGAGCCAGTCGCTCTCTCCCAGCCCTAGGAAGCAGGCAAGGGCAACCACATTGCCAAGGAAACTGCAAGAATTTGTAGGGTCAAGCAGCAAGATTCAACACTGACTCAAAAGCAGCAATAAACACAAAAGAAAACAAAACCCACAACGATGGCAAAGCTGCATGTTGTCTTGTCTGCACATCACAGCACATTTGGGGATATCTGGCCACAATTACATCGAAACAATTATACGTGGGAGGTTGAGCCTTGAGTGACAGGGGGCAACCCACGATGGGAGGGATCCCATATTGAACTAAATCCATCTTATTACTTGAAAAGTTTGGGGGCTCAAATCCTAAACACGAACCAAGGTGTATAAATAAGGGGTTTGCTTAGAATGTCCTGGGTATGATTGACTTCGCTTTTCACTTTGAGTCAGAGTTTATATAATACCGTATTTCTCAAAGCTTGGCAAACTTTAAGATGGGTGGACTTCAACTCCCATAATTCCTCAGCCAGCTTAGCTTAGCTGGCTTGGGGAATTCTGGGAGTTAAAAATCCACCCATCCTAAAATTGCCAAGCTTTGAGAAATACTGTTTTAAACAACCAAACATAAAAAAAGAAAGATGACCTCTCTGCCCTTGGCTACCTAATATTTTGATTTTTCTCTGTTTCAGGAGGCCTTAAATCATGACAGGGAAAGGCGGACTTTATGCCTGTGAGGCTCCAGCCTCCTGGAAAGCCGTTTTGAACATTTACCAGGATGTGATTGAAGCTTTGGGAAGCAAGAAGAAGAAACTAATTGCCTTGGATCAGTGGTAAATTACTGATGTGTAATTTGGACAGTTTAATGGAGGTTATCAGCGCTGGTTGGCCAAGCTGACATCTTTCCATGCGCAGGACAGAATTCAACTGCATTTTAAGACATTTGTGCATTTCTTATTTCCATAAGCTTCTTAAAAACGTCCCTCTGAGAATGAGGAGGGGCTCTGTATGTTTTCACGGTTTCTTTTTCTGGTCTCTTTTCAAGGTATCAAGAAGAGTTGCCCGAAATTCTGGCAGGGCGCGAGGAAAAATACTTGACGAAAGAGGAATTGTCGAAACTCATGGAGTGGAAGCTTACCGTAGGTATTTCTCTCGGAAGCGCTCAACAGATTTCAGCAGTCCAACGACAGGTGCCGTCTCAGCCTTCAAACCCCTCTGTAAAAATGGGTTTGGGGGGCCTTGGTGCTCTCCGAGCTTTCTTGCAGGTGTTTCCTTACCCAAGGTGCGCTGATCACCTTACCTAGTTAGGGTAACGAAACGTCTGCAAGAAAACAAGCAAGCTCAGAATGCAACAAAGTCCCCCTCATTTCAACCCCCGAGCTACAAATATTTTCCTTTCATGGATATGGTGAAGATGTGATTGGCATATTAGTACAATCTTCTTAATAGGTTGGTTAAGCTTTCGCTTAGCAAGCATCCATGGTGTTTCATTCTCCTTACAACAACCCTGTGAGGTAGGTCGGGCTGAAAGAGACTGGCAGGTCCAGTGCCACCCAGGAACTTTCTGGAATAACTCTGGAAGGTAAACATCCTATTCCTCTGCCGTATTCCTTAATAATTCCGAACCCAAACTAGCTCGAGATCTTTTCGTTTACAGCATGGTTAGAACCCACGAACATGACTTACACTTCAACGTGTCTAAAATTTGTCCGTTTGGCTTCGTTATTCATCCACATGGCCATATAAATACCATCTTTTTAGAGCTGGATAGGTTTTGGACCACGTCCTGTGCCCCGTTCTGGGTGCCGTGTTTTTGGAGGAGGAAACAGCCAAAATTATTTGAGGTCTAAAGAAGGGCAAGGAGAATAGCCAGAACCGAGACTAGAAACACGAAATTTGAAGAGGAGAGAGAGGAGGTTTAAGGCTAGCACTCGGGGAAAGACAAACGGTGGCAGAACTGCATCCTTTGGCAGAATGAAATCACGCTAAACATTTGCAGCTTGCACTCAAAAGTGGATCATTTCTGCTTACGGTCCTTCCAGAGAGGAAAATTTAGGCCTCGTTTACAGCAGCTGGTGGAGGCCAATCCGAGCAAGATGGTGGAGGAACAGACCAGAAAAGCTTTCCACCGACTCCCAGATGTAGAAGCTGCTGTGAAGGAGTTGAATGAACTGAAGGGTGTCGGGCCCGCCACGGCTTCAGGTACAAAAATGGCAGGTTAGAAATTAATGACAGCTTCCAATTAATCAGTGGAACAGCTGGCCTCCAGAAGTTGTGAATGCTCCAAGACTGGAGGTTTTTAAAAAGAGATCGGACAGCCACTTGTCTGAAATGGTATAAGTCTTCCTACCAGATCAGGGGGGGGTTGGACTAGAAGACCTCCAAGGTCCCTCCTCCCAACTCTTCTTATTCTATTTCTTTTTCTCTTTCTAAAACAGTAACTTACAGAATAGCAAGAGTTGGAAGGAACCTTGGAGGTCTTCCAGTCCAACCCTTTGCTCAGGCAGAAAACCCTCTACCATTTCAGAGAAATGGTTGTCCAATCTCTTCTTAAAAATTTCCAGTGTTGGAGCACCCACCACTTCTGGTGGCAAGCTGTTCCACTGACTAATTGGTCTAAGGAAATTTCTCCTTCGTTCTAGGTTGCTTCTCTCCTTGATTAGTTTCCATCCGTTGCTTCTTGCTTGGCCTTCTGGTGCTTTGGAAAATAAGTTGACTCCCCCTCTTCTCTGGGGCAGCCCCTGCATCACTAGAGGTTTTCGAGAAGAGATTGGACAGCCATTGGTCTGGAATAATATAGGGTCTCCCGCTTTTGTAGAGGGTTGATTTAGAAGACCTCCAAGGCCCCTCCCAACTCTATTATTCTGTAACTCCGTAATTATGTTTTTCATGTTCTGCGACGGCTGTTTTCTAATACCTATTGATCTATGGTGACTTCTTCGTGGTCATTATCCTCTTGAGTCCATTTATTTCCACTCTGACGCAAGGCAGAAAGGCAGGGTCAAAGCAATCCGAACAACAAATGGATTCTAAATCTAACCAGTAAAAAAAAAATAGAAATATTGGGCAGGAAGACTTTGCTGTCACTCCTCCCAATTATTTCTTCTGTTTTAGCCATTCTCGCTGCTGGAGCACCCGAAATTGCTGCATTCATGGCAGATGAAGTGATGGAGATCCTCCCAGGCCTGGGTCCTCTCCAGTACACCCTGAAACATTATCTGCTTTATATGGATAAGATTCAGAGCTGTGTGAAGAAGCTCAACAAAGGTAAGACAACGTTTTCGCTGTCCTCCACTCCAGAATCATAGAATCATAAGTCGGCAAGGGACCTTAGAGGTCTTCTAGTCCAACTTCCCGTCCAAATCCTCATACCATTCATGGAGTAACTAAGAGCAAGTTGGGCGGCTACATACATTTTTCTTAAATAAATAAATAAATAAATTCAGGACAAATACCTGCCCAATCTTTCCTTGAAAATCCAGTGGCGGGCCCACTCTTGAGTTGAGAAAATCTCATTTCCCTCCTCAGAGGTGTATGAAGTCTGAAAAATAAAGAGAACCTATTGAAAGAGACGGGAAGCCGAGAAAATGCATTTATTTGTGGAGTTTATTGCTTAGCTTGCACAGGTCGTCCTGGACGTACGACCGCGATTGAGCCCCAAATTGTCTGTTGTTAAGTGAGGCGTTTGGTTAATGGACCTTTTTGCCCGTTTTACAAACTTTTCGATGCAGAAATAGGGCGGTTGGAGAATATTAGCCTTTCGTTGCCGTAAATTAAGCTGATCCTGGAAGACTAGATTAGTTCTCCAAGGTGCCCCCCCCCCCAACTCTGTGATTCTGTGTTGTGTCAGGTACCACGGCGGAAACCTGGACGGCTCACCTGGTGGAAAAAGGCCTCTGGACCTGGGCTTTGGCTGAGAAGCTGCGTTTGTCCTCTTTGCCGATTGTGAGCCGAGAGGAAGAGCAGGGAAACATTGGCGAGGAAGGAGACCGAGCTGGGAAGAAACGGAGATCCCGATGAATGCTTCCCATCTCCTGCGATTGTGAGATCGACACCTGCTCCTCGGCACGTGAAGGGCAGAGCTGAACAAACAAACACACCCAAGGGACGTTTGCTCACTTTGGGACCGGCCACACCAGCTCACAGCAACCAGCCCAGCAGAGTTTTTTTCACAAACAGACTGCGGCTTGTGCGACACAAACAGGGTTAGAAAACTTGTCTGGACTTTTTTCAAAGGATCGTCAGGGATCTGTCCAAATGTTCCTGCTTTAATAATATTACAATATTAATGTTACAAGCAGCCTTCCCTTCCCCTTCCCTTCCCTTCCCTTCCCCTTCCCTTCCCTTCCACTTCCTCTTCCTCTTCCCTTCCCTCCACCCTGTGATAATGGATCACTAATCAAAGAGAGAAACAATCTGGAATTAAGGAGAAGCTTCCTAACAGGACAATTAACCAGTGGAGTAGCTTTCCTCCAGAAATCATGGCCGCTCCATCACAGGAGGTTTTTAAGAAGAGTCTAGGCTGTCGCTTATCTGAAATAGTCTAGGTTCTCCTGCTTGAGCAGGGGGCTGGACTAGAAGACCTCCAAGGTCCCTTCCAGCTCTATTCTATTCTGAACCGGTACGGGAGGGGAACCCCATTAGATCTAGAGTTCCATTGGTGGATATTAGGAGTTGAAAGATTTAACGGGCTGATATATACTGTACATGTGGAAATAGTTTTTTATAGCATTCAGGAGTTGTGGAGTTTTCCTCTCTTATTTTTTTTTTTTCAATAAAAGCGATTAAACGATGTGAGTAAAACTTTACACAATCACAAAATAAAAGGCTACCTCAAAAGGTGCAGGAAAGAAGAAAGAAAGAACAAGATAAAAATAGAAAAAAGAAAAATCTGCTTCCATCCTCAGGCGGTATGATCAACATTAAGAACTTGCCACAGTCTCTTAAAACAAAACCCAGTATCTCTTTATTGCATACCTTCCTCCAGTTTCTATAAACGCATCTCTAAACCTTCACCTCTCCCTATTAAACTGCAAAAGTCCAGTTAGGAATGATCGGAAATGACAACTTTAAAGGATTACAAATTATATCCGTTACACCCAAGCTGAACCCATCCCTTGCCTTGAACAAATCCCTCGTTCCTCTCTTCAAATATTGGTAGTCCTTGACTTATGACCAGGGCTGTCTTAACACATGGGCCTGATGGGCACTTGCCCGTGGGCCCCACGAACATAGGGGCCCCATGCTAATCTCTATGTTAACCCTTCAACGCACCTTCTATCATATAAATACAGCAACATATTACATTCTACTGCATTTTTTTTAATTAATACTAACGTGCAAAATACACGTTTCATTTTATCGACCACCTACATTTTTATTCCTGTGAATAGTCGTCGTGGGGGCCCCAGGACGCTGCTTCGAATGGGGCCCATAATGCTGCTCAGACGGCCTTGCTTATGACCACAACCGAGTCCAAAAATTGCCAAGCAAAACGGTTGTTAAGTGGAGTTTTGCCCCATTTTACGACCTTGAATCCTTGCAGTTGTGAAGTTAGGTTAGTAAGCGAATCCGGCTTCCCCGTTGACTGTGTGGAAAAGGGTTATAAGTCACTTTTTTTGGGGGGGTGCCGTTGCAACTTCAAAGAAGTCACTAAACGTAGTAGGGTTCTAAGTGGAGGAATACCCGTAATCGGAATTCAGCTCCATTGAAGTTGGGCTGGTTTTTCCAAAGGTGTGGGATCAAAGAGAGAACCATGTGATATCCCCCCCCCCCCTTTGACACGAATCCGTCTGGAGCACCCTTTCACGACTTCAGGTGCTGAAAGATGGGTGGACTTCAACTCCCAGAATTCTCCAGCCAGTCTGAGGGATTCTGGGAGTTGAAGTCCACGCACCTTCAGGTCGTGGCAAGGTTAGGAAACGGTGATCTGAATGACAGGATGCTTCGCTCTCGCTAGAGGGAGCCCCCACCTAAAGATACCCAATTCCAACACTTCCTCCTTTCCTAACTGGCTGATTTTAATCTAGGAAAGCTTGGCTCAAGTTGTTCAGATGCTGTAATGTGTCCACACCAACAACGATGAGACTCGTGCAGGCCAGGGTATTTCCCCGTGACGTTGTATGGAAGCGAAAGCTGGACTTTATAGAAGCAGGATAAGAAGAAGATTACAGAACGCAGGATAATGGGAGTCCAATCGGAATCACACAGAATCACAACACAGCCCAATCTCCCATTTGACTGAAAGGTCCGGGGCTGTTTCTCTTCCAAGGGAGGGCGCTTGGGGTGAGTTTGCAGCCTCTTAATCGAAGATCATCTCCCGCGTGCTTGCAGGAGTTTCTGGGAATGGACTTGAAGAGCTGCAGTCGGGAATAGGTGAATAAAAGACAGCTAAAGGGGAGAGAGGTGCTTTCAGGCTGGCAAGGTTGAGGTCAGCCTTACAATGTCATCCAGGGCAAGAAGCACCTCCAGAAGGACTAGCTCTCACTTCATTGCAAGGTTACCCCTGCTGGCACAGTGGCTAGAATGCAGAATTGCAGGTAAACTTTGCCCACTGCCAGGAGTTCGATCCTGACCGGCTCAAGGTTGATTCAGCTTTCCATCCTTCCGAGGTCAGTAAAATGAGGACCCAGATTGCTGGGGGCAAGAGGTTGACTCTGCAAACTGCTTAGAGGGAGCTGTAAAGCACTGTGAAGCGGTATATAAGTGTAAGTGCTATTGCTCTTCCTTTTCCCCATCCATCCATCCATCCATCCATCCATCCATCCATCCATCCATCCATCCATGGTGCGCAGCGGTTAGACTGCAATATTGCAGGCTAATTCTGCCAACTGCCAGGAGTTCAATCCTGATTGGCTCAAGGTTGACTCAGCCTTTCATCCTTCCGAGGTGGGTAAAACGAGGACCCGGATGGTTGGGGCCAATAGGCTGACTCTATAAACTGCTTAGAGAGGGCTGGAAAGCACTGTGAAGCGGTATATAAGTCTAGGTGCTATTGCTATAAATAGATTCTTGCAAATCTGAAAGTCCCGCTTTCTGCACTCACCTTTACAGCCTAAGAAACTAGGGAGGGTCCCTTCTGAGATATTCGACATTCCTTCGGTGGGCTCAGCTGCCTCTTATCCAACTGTTCTCCTGGCTGTGGTTCTTCCCTCTGTTTCCCAGGTCATTCCCACATTATCACTGCAATACTTTATCTTATGAAAAAGCAAAATTTATAAAAAGCATCAGTTTTTGCGAGCTGCAGCTGGATGCAGAAAGAGAGGGAAAACTGGCTGGGTGAAATTCATCCTTACCATGATTTTTTTTTTCCTTGCAGAATAGGTGTTGGCCTAGTTTTTGTCTTATTGTAATTATGGCACATTTATTCTTGAGTACTGCGAATATTTTGTCCTGCTTTCCCAACCTCCTCCCACATCTTTTCTAAGCCTGCTCCCTATGTTCCAAAAACTGAAGGCATTCTGTTAATTTTTTACCCAGGAGTCCTTTGGGGAATATACAATCTTAATGTTATTTACAGTACCGTGAAGAACTTAACAAAAGCAGGATGTTTACATTTCAGTAAATTATTTAGGCACCCACAACTAGGTAGTAAACAAACATCATGTTCTGGATGCAGGTAATTTAGAATGTGTAACCCGATGGGATAAGGATCCTCTGCATTATCGTAATATAGTTATATCAGATTTTAACCTGGGCTTTCTAAATTTGTTTTAATGTCCCCAATGATACTTTAGAGCTGAAAGAATTGCTAGACACGTTTTTTTGTTCAGCCACAAAGGTAGAAGCAGGATTTTGGAAAACTGGATAAAGTAAGTCTTGTGGAAAGCTGCTGCGTTGAAAACTTAAAAACTTTTCTCGCTAATGTTAACCACCAGAGGGTACCAGGTGGCTGGATCCATCCTTTTGGGGGACTCCTCAGGTGTATATAGCCATCTTGGCACTTGAAAATATGCGGACTTCAATTTCCAGAATTCCCCAACCAGCATCCTCAATTTACAAGAATGTGTTTCTTTAGTGACTGCACAAAATTACAATGGCATTGAAAAATGTGATTTATGACTGGTTCTCACACAACCATTGCAACATTCCCATGGTCACATGATCAGAATTCAGGCACTTGGCAACTGGCACGTATTTATGACAACTGTAACATCCCAGGAGCATGGAATTGCCATTGGTGACCTTCCCATCCAGCTTCTGGTAAGTAAAATCAGTGGAAGAATCTGGATTGGAGTGGTACGTGGTGGCCTAGAGGTGGAGCTCTCACCTCACAATCAGGAGGCTGTGAGTTCGATCCTAGGTAGAGGCAGATATTTCTCTCTCTGAGCACACTGGGTATATATCTGCTGAAAAAACCTCCGCATTGGTGACAGGAAGGGCATCCGGCCAGTAAACACTCGGCTCCATTCAGTTGCCCAGACTGCGGGGTGCAAAGGATTATGGGATTGTTAAAAGAGGATGATGATGATTTACATGTAAATCTCAGAAATTTGAATTGATTTTCATTGTGCCTCTGAACAAAGTGCTTTTTTCGACAAGTAGCTTTATCCTGAAGTGGATAAAGTCATGATGGGATGCTAAGCAGAGGTGGGCTGCATATACTGTAACAACCGGTTCGCCTAGTGCAGAACCAAAAATGTGAGCGAGTGCATGCACGTCTCCTTCACGCTTGCGCGCGGCTGCAAAAACACGGAGATTTCCTGCGCGTGGCAGCCACGGTGAGTAGAGCGGGTAAGGCATGAAAATCAGCTGGGCTGTGTGGGCGGGGTGAGCTAGCCCGATATATAGGACAGGTTAGGCAGGCGGGTGGGTGGGCCCACTGGTGGTCGGAAATACCGATACGGGCGAGCCAGTCTGAACCAGCAGCAGCCCACCACTGAAGCTAAGGAATTATAGATAAATGTATAAGGAGATTTTCCTTAAATTCCATTTATTTCATTATGCTTCCTCTTAAATCTAACTCTGTACATAGATGACATACCTTTAGTATTTAACACCTGATAAATTGTCAAAGGTGTATAAAGGTGTGTCAAATAAATGTTGGAAATGTAATCAGTGCAAAGGTACTTCAATAAGTTGCACGTGTCTTGAATATCTAACATGCCTAGCAAAAATAACAAGGACAGTTTTCCCACAACAAAAATATAGAATCCTAAAGGCACAAAAGCCTTCATTTTCTGAATAATAAATTTTGCAAACCTTTTAAGAACAATATTTAGCAATTATCTTTTACCCATCACATTCATTTTTCAAGCATTAATATTAGAATAAAATCAAACAATAGTAATTCTCATCCAGATAATTCAATCATCTATAAATGTTAATTGCTGCGTGTATGTAGATAATGGCAGGAAAAAATGAAATAGGAAAATACTTAAGAGCAAGTAGATAAAATTTGTATGTCTTGGTAAAATACTTCCCAAAGATTGGGAAATGGATGGAGAACCTCTACGCTTTGCAAATGTTTGTTGAAATGCAGTAAAGAACATGCAAACTGTTGTGACAAAGGAATGTCTGTCAAAAGAAGTGAAAATGTTTAAATAAGAGTGGGTTTCTATTCATTTTGTTTTATGGATATTACAGTCAAGTATATTGGGAGAAACTAAAAGATAAAAGCAATGAAAATAGTGTGATGAACAAGCTGCTGGTAAAACAAGAATAAGATCAAGAATATATTGGTGCTAAATGACATGAATTGAGTAAAAAAGCAAGTAACCAGCAGAAAAGTACATTGAAAATGTTTGGTTCTTTTGAGAAAATGGACAAATGAGGACTGAACTGCAAAAAAGAAAAATGTAATAAATTTGAATAACAAAAGGTAAATCAATGTGTGGATGTGACAGTGTCCTTAGATTCTCAAACAATGGCTCAAAAGGTTTCATTCTGTCTATTCATTGTGCCTGGTTCTTGATTGGGAGAACTGACTCATGATCATTCACATTTTTGTCACCTTGCATTCGGATTACTGCAATGCACTCCACCAGAGCTGCCCTTGGTGACCATTCAAAAGCTTTGACTGGTCCAAAATACAGGTGTGTCACTGGTTAAGAAGGTCTCTATGTAAACTCCTATTCCAAAGGCTGCACTAGCTTCCAAGTGCAATTCAACATGCTGGATTTTTTTCCTGTGTCTGCATAGTCCTTCACAGCATAGGAAAAGGAAACTTGTGAACCCTCTGTCTCTAAGTACATTTGCCCAGCAATAAGTTCTGACATCTTGCACAACCCAAGTTGTACCTTCTCTGTTGCTGCTCCCACTTTTTGGAAATCTCTTCAAAGACAGATGCTATTTGGAATCTCTCCATCCTGCTTGCCTGGAAGGTATTAAAGGTCTATTTTTTATTTTTTTATTTTGCAAAAGCTTTGGGTTGGGAGTGACATCTCTAAGATAAGTGAGGATTTTTTTCCTTAGCATCTATGAGGTGTTATTTGAGTTTTATTGTTTGATAATTTAGTTTTTATTGACTTATTACTGATATTGATAATGTATATTACTCTGAGTCACAAGCTAAGTAGAGAAATATAATCAAAGTAAAATAACCTAGGCTTAGATGTTCCAGAATTTCTATTTTTATTTCAGCTTAGAAGCACAGAAAACAGCCTATAAGTAAGCCTCACTGGGGCTTACTGTGTACTCTATTGTATGTATTCGAAAATTGCATTCTTATTAAAGAAAATAAATAGCATGGCTGTCAAGTACTCATTCATATAGCTACCGGCCAAAAAATAATTTCCCACACGTTAAAAGAAGCATTCAAGTCAATTACAGCTTCACAAAAATTAGAAGAACAGTATCTAAATTATCAAGGTTTTTGCTTTCTGACCTTATGGAACGCTCGTATCTTGACGTCTAATTCATCAACACCAACGGTCCCCGTATATTTACCGTCCGCAACCCAAATTTTACAATTCAGCTCATTAATAATCAGCGGCTCTGAAGATGCCTTTAACTAAGGTGAATCCCTGGAACCGTAGTTTCAACGAACTGTCAAGGTACCAGAATCGAGAAAGCTGCTCCTTGCAAATTGAGTATAAGGCGGCTTATCGCACTATAAACAGATAAAAAGAACCTGTCAATTCTCTACAACCCGCCTTGGCGGTTTGAACAGCCTGACGTTGTAGAAATCCTGCACGCCGCTAAATGCAAACATAGGAAAAAGCAAATAATCCGCACCACATTCCGCCGGCGGTGTCTTGCCCGGCCCACTTTTTAGGTTCTTTCCATTTCCCCGCACCTGTGCCCTGCCTTTTATTAGTCCCAACACCACATGCGTAGTCTCATTGGAGTCGTAGAGTCCTCCCAGCAGCCTGGGGATGCTCTCAGGCCGAGCCGCCGCTCTTCTCGTTTCGAATTCTCACGCACTCTCTTCGTCTCCTTCCCGCTGCCATCCATGAGTTTGCCGAAGTGGGAGGGGGTCGTGGAGGGCGTTTCCCCTGTCGCCGCGTGGCGTCACTCCCAGCATGCAGCGCGGGCCGCCCCTGCCACTGCCGCCGCTCCTGTTCCTGCAGCCGCCGCTGCTGCTGCCTCTCCGCCTGCTGCCGTCACTTTCGCAGCTATTGCCGCCGCCGCTTCGGGGCTGGAAGACATGGCGGAGGGAGGCGCGGCGGATCTGGAGACCCAGCGCTCGGATATCGCGGCGCTGCTCAAGACGGCTCTCCGCAAGGGCGACACCTGGTGAGGAAAAAGGAAGGGGTGGCGAACGGGGGGGGGGGAGGATGTTTGAGGGCCCCTCTCGGTGACAGGTGCGGGCGGTGCCTGCCTGAGCACCTTTTGGCGAGAGAGGCGGCACCCCTGTTCATTCACGGGAGACGCCTTCCTATCCCGGGAGCAGGTTTTAGGGCACCCTTTTTTTTTCTCCCTTCGGTGCCTATGACGGACTTTGCCTCAGCGCGCTGCCGGCACGGCGCTAACTCCTCACCTGCGAGGAGGCAAAGGTGGCTGCTGCCGCCAGGTATTTTCTCTCATTGTTTCAAATGGTCGCTAGCAACCCGTCCTAGGTGGAGGAACGGCGCGAGTGAGTATTTCGGGCAAGGTTTCTCATTCCCAGAGCAGCTTCCCAAGGAGCTTCCATGGTAAGGCCTGTCTCTCTGGACTGATCATCGATGGGAGGGCTGCGGGCACTTCTTGGGTTTATATTTCACCCGGTTCTTTGCACAATACCCGGCTCTTCCTCCTCTGCCACTTCCTTCAGAATTCTCTAACTTTATGGTCATAACAGTGATTGCAGAAAGGAAGGGAGTAAAACAGTAATGGAGGGTTAGATGAAGGTTTATAAAATTATGAAGGATGCTCAGAAAGTGGAGAGAGAGTAATTTTTTACTCCCAAATTCTAGCACCTAAAATCTTATCATAATCTAAAATACTAGGAGATCTGGGGCAATCCAGAAAAGAAGCTTTAAAGTATTTTTATTAAAAGAATTCATTGCTGCAGAGTTTATGTCCATTAGTTTAGTTTCTAAAAAGAAATTACTGTATACCCATCTATAACGTCTAGGTTGGCTCCAAAATCAGACAAGATATCACTTAAATTCAGAGCAGTTTAAGGGCTTAGAAGAAAAGGACTGTTTGATCTTGTACTGTGATTTAGATTTTAGCTACATAAAAATCAATGTTTTATTAAAGACTTGAAATTTGGATTTTATAACCTTCTGTATTAATATGTTAAACCTTAGCTTATTAATATTTCAGTATTTATGGATTAAGATACAGCTTACATTGCCATAAATATTTTCCTCAGGATGGGAGGAAACAGTAGATTGTGCACACTTGGTCCTAATTTTCCATTCATTGGCTTCTGTACCAGGAATGGAAAAAGTGCAAACTAGACACTCACCAACATCCCTTTTGCAGCTTCAAGTGCACTCTTTTCTGAAAAGCTGGGCCCATAAATGTGTACATTTTGGGTTAGTAAGGATATTAAACTTGTAATATGAGCATATTGAGTCTTTGTGAAATACATATTTTACTTATTAACATTCCTGAAGCCCTCTCCCAAAATGGGCTATGCTCCTGGCCACTTTCAGAGTACAGCCCTCTGTATCCACAGAAACCTTGCTGCAATCCTTAAGCCAGCAGAAGTTGTATAGTCCTGCACCATACAATCATTGATTTTGCAGTATTCAATGAGGCCAAGTTGGCTTGGAATTCGCTTAATGAGTATACATATTGTGGCAATAGGAAGTACATCCAGTAGAGAAATAGCAATAAGTAAAAATTCCAGTTTGCCTTCCATTGCCATTGATTTTGAGTGGTGAACTCCATGCAAATGACCAGATCCATCAGGTACATGAATCAGCTTAAGTTTTTGAAAGTTATTTTGGTGTTATAATCTATAATCATATACACTTGGAAATATGTTCTACGAATTTCCCATTTCAGTAACGGATTTTGAAATTAGAGCATTATTTTAAATGTTAATCTGCACAGTTCTTACAGTATTTAATGTCAAATATACATTTTCACCAATGCAAACAATTGTTAAACAATTTGGCGTTCTGTTCTTACATGTTGAATTCAAAAGTGTGCTATATACTGCTCATATATAAAATTGCTGATGAGAAAGGAAACAAGCTTAAATTGTGACCATATACTAAGCCTGTAAATCACAATTTAGTCCAACTTTTATAAATTTGAGTTTTGGGCAGAGATAACTGCACAGATTCTATAGGAGGAAGAATAATACAGCATTCTTTCTTTCATGGAGAAAAAAATGAATAGCTGAATAGTTATGTTTATTTCTATTAGTTACTTTTCTTCCAAAAGTTTAGAATGGCATACATCAGTATTTGGTTTTATTTCCTGATAACCATACAATGTTTTAGCCTAGGCAATTATTTACTACATACAAATTCAGTACCCTGCAATATTTTTGTTGTGGTACATTTTGTACTCCATATACCTATGTATTTTGAAATATACTGTAAACAATTTTGTCTTGTTTCCAGCAGTATACAAGATATTGTACCCCCTACTTACTGAAATCAGACCCAGGGTTAAGGCAGTTCATAATTATAACTATATTTACTTGGTATTAAAGACTGAAAGATTCACAAAATTTAGCTAGGTTTTACTATATACAAATTGTTTCTATGTCAAGTTTGGATCTCTGATAGATCTCTGGAGAGATTATTTTAAAAACTTCAGCTATTGTACTTTTCATTTATATTGCTATTAGATTTGGAAAGTGATGTTTTGGAGCTGAACCTTAATTGCCAATATTTAGAATTACCATTATATCAGCAATCATGATCATTAGGATAATAATAAGAGAAATAATATGATTTTGCCTTACTAGTTTTCAATATTTTCTCTCATTCCAGTTATATTACAATTTTATAGTTAAATTCTATTATTGCTTCACATGCTAACAAGTTTGGCATGTTGTTTTCTTTCATTATAATCTTTTCTTTCATATTATCTCTTAGACAATTTAACTGTAATACAATTCAATTTGTATCTTAAATATATCTTCTAAATGCTTTGTTTCTTAAAACTGTTTGATCATAAACCTAATCCCTAATTTAAAGATAATTTATTTCATTAATCTAATTTCATTAATCTAATTTCTAAATTATAGCAGAGTGCCTATTAAACTTGAATTAAAATAGCAAAGGTTTAAAAGCAGAATAAATCCACCTGAGTATTTCTAGATAATCTGGTATCGAAGTGATGATACTGTAGCTAATTGGAGAGCCAGGAATAATCATGGCAGGCTTTGGGAGAAAATATTTGGAAAATGGGAATGTATTGTGCTTCAGATTCAGAGTCAAAAGGTCAATGGGAATGGGTGTGCATAACATATCTGTTGGTACCTCCTTAAAAAAGTTGTGGGTTTTTTCTGGGCTCCCACAGAGAAATATTTGTGTTAAGAGTGATTTACAGTGTGCCACTCCACTTTCCAGATGATCTCATTGTATCCTCTTGGTGCTCCTTAAAGTGTATGTTTTCCAATGACCCACAGCTACAATGTGAAAATAAAAAAAGCAGAGTTTCTTTAAGGAGTCACTGATAAGAGTTATATGCCACAACTCATGCCGCAGCTCCAGGCACTCATGCTACAACTCCAACTAGTTGTCCTAGCAGATCTTACTAGGCTTCTTCTTTCCTTTTCTGCTTGACTTGAAATTTTTGTTTGAATG
>JANHFL010004281.1:28188-41584 GCA_032468155.1 Oxyrhabdium leporinum
GTGCACCCCATTTTCCACCCGTTCCGATTCCCGCCGCCCGGAACGGGCCGAAAACGGGGTGCGCGGTGGCGGCAATAGGCGATGGCGATCCCTGCAGCCCGAAACAGCTGACCGTCGGAGGCAGATTCAAGCAAAAACCAGCTGCTTCTGCTAATCAGGCTGGGTTGAAGAGTGTGTTCACCCAGCCTGGGCGGAGAGGGGCGGTGCCAGCCAAGAGCGCAATTTGGGGGTTCGCTGATTATTTAGATTGTGCAATTTTAAAGTTTTCAGTGTTGAGTGGTCTTAAGTGGCAGTTTTTTTCTTATCCTGTATTGGAATGTTCTATGATTGTCTCTTTCCTTCTTACAATCCTTCCCTCTCTGCCTTCTTGTGGGCTTAATTTATCTCTTTCTTTTCTGCCGTTGTATATTTCTTGCTTGCTTTTTCTACCCGCCTTTGATTTTTTTAGCTTTGTGTCCTGTGTTGTCTTTTTATCCTCCCTTTCTACTTGCTTTTCTCCTGCCGCTAGCAGGTATTCAGCTCTCCCTGCTTTTCTCATTTCCCTCCCCCCCCCCTCACCCGTTGGTCTCTCTCACGCTGCTCTGTTGCTGTTCTCAGTCACCGGTATGCTGATCCTCTGTGCTGGAATGCTCCTTCCACGCTGTTCTCAGGGTCTGTTGTGCTGTTGCCCCTTGCTCTCCCGTCTGCCGCGCCACTGCTACTCCTGGCTCCCCAGCCACGTGGCTCTGCTTCTCCTGGCAAACAGGGCCGCCTGGGTGGCCTACAGTGGGCTCGCATCTTGTCTCCTCTCCACAGCCGGCTGTCCTCCTCCCTGCTCGCTCTCTTACACCGGCTTAACTTTTTTTTCTCTGCCGGTTGTTGCTTTGGTTTTCCTCCCTGCTCCACAGCTGGGCCCCACTCTCTCACTGGCTTTCCTCCTTGTTCTCCACCAGTTCCTTTTGCCTCTGCTCACCTCGCTTTGATGGGCCTCCGGGCTCTTGGGCAGGCCTCTTGGGTGCAGCTGGGCTTCTCTCAGCAGCCCAAATTCGTTGTGGGTCGTTTTCCTTCTATTTCTCCAATCTTTCCTTTTCCTTTCTCCACTTTTTCTTTCTCTATGATTTCTTTTATGGTTTATCTTTCTTCTCCACCTCTCCTCCTATCGTTTAATTTAATATAATAAAACTTTTCCTGCATTGTAACTATGCTTCCTCCGTGGCCACCATCTTAAGTGAAGGTTTGAGCAACTTGTCTAGCAAACACAAAAATCTGGATTTGTTTAGCTGCTACTTGTGGCAGGAACTAAGTAGAAGTGAAGCAATAGCAATAGCACGCAGATAGATAGATAGATAGATAGACAGACAGACACTCTTAAATTTCTACAGAATGTGGATTTGCTTAAGATCCTGCTTGGATATAAAAAATGTATGTCTAAATAGATTTGTATAAATATAGCACCAGAATTATTTATTAAAAATGTGCAAAGTTTTGATACTAGAATCAGATGTCCTGATATATAGTGACATCTATGTTTGAGAAACTGAGTAATCATGCAGGTCTATGAAATTGTTTCATAATATATATATCTACCATGTTCTTTTGAAGGTATTTAGTGGATAGTCGTTGGTTCAAACAGTGGAAAAAATATGTTGGATTTGACAGCTGGGACAAGTATCAAATGGGAGATCAGAATGTTTATCCTGGTCCTATTGATAATTCTGGACTTCTCAAAGGTAATTTACTTGTGTTTGCTATTTTAAAAAAATATGAGGTGTCTCAATATATTAATAAGATAGTTTATTGTTGCAGTTTTCTTAGCGACTCCACACCCTGTGTCCTAATTCATGGGATTCAAATATTTGATTTAAAACTTGCAAGAATATTAATTGCAATTATCTAATATGTCTAGGATTTTCAAAATATTCCAGAATTTTCACAAAGCAAGTTTCTGCTGTCAAAGAGGGGGAAATACAAATTATTTTGTATTGAAAAAGCAAAATAAACTTTAAATTTTCTAAAATGTTTTAAAATAAAAGATGACAGTATCTTAAAAGTAAATTAAAAGTTTAAGATAGATTAAAAAGTACAGCAGTGATTAAATTGAGGTATCAGTAACTTGAGTAGTTACTGATACTGATGTAGTTACCCTTTGTATACCAAATATTGTGGATTAGTGGAATAGTATATTACTAAGAATCTCTTATAAAAAATCTTTTGGGGGACAGTGTAATTCAGAAATTGGCTTACATCCATCATAGACTAAGTTATATTCATTTTTTAAAGCTTCTCAGCTGTAATCTCAGTGTTTTAGCACGTGTTCTATATTGGCTATAAGTAAACATGAATACTTTTTCCTCATAGATGGGGATTGTCAATCTCTTAAAGAGCATCTTATTGATGAGCTGGACTACATTCTTTTACCAACTGAAGGATGGAACAAACTAGTTAGCTGGTATACTCTTCTGGAGGGTCAAGAACCTATTGCACGCAAGGTACCTCCTATAGTAAAACACTGAAATGTTAAAAACAGTATTTGGAACTTCTTTGTTTATAAGAACTCCCCACCCTCCTAAAAGAACAAAAATGTTTTTTTCCCCAAGCCACATTGAACTTTATTTGAGTTAAACTAGTTCTGGTATTAACATTTAAATTCGTTCACTGTTCGCAAAACTCTTGTTTGTTAGTATCAGAACAAAGAACTATCCATCAAGTATTTCTTATATTAAAATATCAGTTAACTTAATCCTAAACAATCCATAGTTGTTTAATAAATATATGCTTTGAAGAGAAGTAAAGTATATGCTTCAAATGTCAGTATTTCTTTATACTGAACATTTACATGGCTAAAGTTAATGTTACAAAGTGTACTTATTTAGTTATGAAAATACCAGCCTCAATTTATTATTTTTGTCTGTTTGTGAATATTTCTTCTACTGAAATAAATAAGTGTGAGTTCACATGCATATTTAAGTTCTTGATCAAAATATAATAATAAAACTTTAATATAAACTGTGGAAGTTTAATTCAGTGCTAAAATATAGAAATTATTTGATGAAATAATTTAGCTTATTGAGGACAATAATCATTTAATCCTAATATCTTTAATAAAGTGTGATAAAATAAGTTATGTTTTATAATATACATAGATTATATTTTGTAATGTATTCTATAATGCTAAGTTTTTAAACTGCATAACTGAGAATGTTATAGGTTACTGTATTTCTGCTAAAGTTAAAGATTTCTGCAGGCCATTTAAATATTTGTGTATGTCTGATACATGATTATGATGGCTTCAAAGAATTCATAGATATTTTTCACCAAGCATAATGTTACAATTTACAGTGGCTGATTTAATATGTTTTGTAATGTAAATTACTTTTTCTATAACTTCTTATGGCAACTTGTTAGAAATGTATAAACCTCTAAATGTCTAAATATTCTCACTTTTTTCCTAAAGAAAAAGACAATAAAAATCATTAGGAAAATGATATTTGATGCTACAGATTAATGCTTCTTTGAAACTCTGGCATGCACGTGGGTCTATAACTTTAGCAATAATAAGAAAATTTTATAAAAATACAGTCTTAGTGGTAGACTAGTAACCATACATATAAATATTATTTGGTGTTCAAGCTGTATATATTAAATTCAGCTTTCTTTCAAAATCTAAGGACATTTGTCTTTTAATATACCCTTCCCCCCTAGCGAGAATTCATTGATTTTGTTGCTATAGCATATGATTTCTAGTAGTTATTTGGTACTTCCTTTTTTGCCTTATTTGATGAATCACATACCAAGCTGATGGCTATTTTCAGGACAGTCTACATGGCTGATTTATGCAGTAACAGCATAGAAGATCAGATGGAAATATACAAGAGGTGATTGTGAACATTCTGCTTACCTCAGTTTCCAGGTTTTGTTGGCTATTAGTAATTTATGTTGAAGAATAAAGTTAAGATTGTTTTCCTAAATAAAAATAAAATTAATATATCCAATTTCAAAAATATTGCTGGTATCTACTGCCAATAAGCTATTTATGTTGCTAGTGTGAATAGTAATTTTTTAAAAAGTAGGGTGTTTATTTCATTATAAAACTATGTTTAAAATGGAAATTAAATGTTGATCTAATCACAACCTTACATGGCTTATAAAAAGCATCTAATTCTAAAATAAAGGTTGAACATCTGAAAATTGTGTATTATATATTTAGGAATGTATATATTCCATTCAGTTTTGATCTGCTTATTTTCCAGGTAGTTGAACAGGGTATGTTTGTCAAGCACTGCAAGGTGGAAGTTTATTTGACAGAATTGAAATTATGTGAAAATGGAAATATGAACAATGTAGTGACACGAAGATTTAGTAAAGCGGATACAATAGGTATGACCACTGAAATTTCTTATAACTATGTAACTAAATTACTTTTAAAAATAAGGTATTTGTCATTCATTGCTTCCATAAAATAAATGTTATGGTATATCACCATATTAACTATTGAATTTGATATATTAAAATTATCCCAAACATTACAATTTTAATTTTATACTGCATGCACTAATTTTTCCAAAATGTATTATTCTTATTTGACCATAAGTGGAAAAATTTTCTCTAACATAAATGAAAGCAGCTTAGCCCACAAAAATTAAATTTTCCATCTGAAATGCATAACATAATTTCTTTCAGACATTGGCTGAATTTCTACATAACACTAAACCAAGCTTTAGTAATTAATGTCCTAGCTTTTTCAAGTCTAAATGAAGTCTAGAGCTCAAATAATTTATTTCACTGAAACAAATGACTGAACTTATTAGTTAAAAATAATGGTGTAAAAAGTATGGTCAACAATCAAAATCATTTGCAAGCTTCTTTTAAAGTGTCTTTTAAGTTCAAATTCTTTTTTGCTTGTAATGACAATATTGAATTAGCAAATTTACTCTAATTTTGTAAGAGTATACTTGAGACACAGGCACTGGCAGTCACAGAGACTTGTTTACATTTTTTATTTATCACATTTTTACACTGCCACATTTCCATTGAACTCCCTATGGTTTCACAGTAATACAGTATTCAAAATAACCTACATTCTAACAGAAAATTTAAAAAACAAGCATCTGCAAATGCCTCCAGAAAAGCTCATTTCTCAAGGTAACTAAAGTCAGGGCTAATCTGACTTCCAGTGGAGACCATTCAAGGGGATCAGCAGTGCTACAACAAAGTAGCACTTCTAGGCCTAGGCCCCCCTCACAACCCAGAAGTGGGTAACCTTCAGTTATTTTTCCTGACAAGATCAAATAGGTTGGATTAAATCAAGCAGATGAACATGGTTCTAAAAGTATATCTAAGCCACATAGGTAAACATCAGCAGATTACATTGCACCGGAGGCTTATAGGAAGCCAATATAGAACACAGTTGTAATGTGTTCCAATTGACAAATGCTAGATAATAAATGGTCTCTAAAGAGAGCTCTACACAAAGTGCTTTGCAGTAATGTGTGTGAGAAATAGACAGGAATCCCTATGGCAAAGTCCTCATAACACAATCTCTACCTGTTTTTCAAGCAGCTGGTAGTGCTTCCCCATTAAGAGTCACCACTTGAATCCCCCAATGAACAAACACCAATTATGTCTTGCTAACATTCAATTTTAACTTTATATTCTCTCATTCAGAACTTTACAACCTTTAGACATTGGCAAGTGTCATTCTTGGGTTTTGCCTTTGATTGCAAATCTTTTTAGTAATAATTTTGATATAAGTTTTTATATTATATATATTTATTGTGCATTTCTTTGCTTTATTATCGTATGCCACCTAGAATCCTAGAATTAAAGTACTTTAAAATAAATTAAATACCAATGTTTTTCTGTACATGTAGATACAATTGAAAAAGAGATAAGGAAAACCTTCAGTATTCCAGATGAAAAAGAAACAAGATTATGGAACAAATATATGAGTAATACCTTTGAACCTTTGAATAAACCAGATAGTACCATACAGGATGCTGGTTTATACCAGGGACAGGTATGATATATATTTCTGGCCCGAAATTTGAAAATAGAAATATTATTCACTTTGATTATGTTGACTGATAGTATGCTGCTATCTAGAATCTCCTGTTTCTTGTTCTCTAGGGCAGGCACAGAGCAGTGTATACTAACTGATTCTATTGGTGAACATGTGACTGAGAGAGATGCTGCAAAGGTCATAATTGTGGGCTTTAGTTGCAAAGTATCTTTTTCATCACCATTGCAACTTTGAACAGCAACTATCTTCTAAGTGAGGTCTACCTATATACCAAAAATGATACTTTACCAACATTCTAGAATGATTTAAATAAAGTTTTTGATCTGAATTTAATGGGTAAGGTAAAAATGTTAAGATGCATAATATTGGTATAATTGAAAAATCTATCATTTGTACATGCTTCAGCATACAGATTATAGATAGTCTTCAACTTATAACAGTTCATTTAGCGAATATTCAGAGTTACAACAGCATTGAAAAAAGTTATGACTTAACAACCATTGCAGCATCCCCAAGGCCACGTGATCAGAATTCAGATGCTTGGCAACTGACTAATATTTATGATAGTTGCAGTCCCAACTGATCACTTGATCACCTTTTGTGACCTTCTGACAAGCAAAGTCAATGAGGAAGCCAGATTCATTTAACAACCATGTTACTAATTTAACAGCAATGATTCACTTAAAAACTGGCAGAAAGGTCATAAAATGGGGCAAAACTCACTTAAATGTTTCACTTACCAACAGAAATTTTGGGCCGAATTGTCATAAGTCAAAGACTACCTGTAAATATAAATCATGCTCCATTATTCTAAACTGAATGAAGTTCATGTTTGTCCCTTTTGTTGCATATAGGTATTAGTGATAGAACAAAAAAATGAAGATGGAACATGGCCTAGAGGTCCTTCAGCTCCCAAGTAAGTGATTTAAAGAAATTAATGCCTTACACTTAATGGACTTATGCTCCTGGAAGCAACATTTTTGTAATTCAGAAAGACAGTGTTGATGAAATTATTTGGCTTAAAACTGTTCAGAGTGAAAAATGAGTGTTCTTTAGGATGGAAATTTAGTTGTGATTATAACTTCTAAGAAATTTGGATTACATTTTGAAATAGTATTGTATTTTCAACTGTGTCACCACTATTTATGTTAGTAGTTATATTTGTTGCATTATGATTATTGGCTGTCTTTTGACCTGTATTGTGACACAAGGACTGAATAATTTGTTACCCTCCCATTAGCCAAAGCAATAAATTTGACTCTCCATATATCTATCCTTATGTTGAGGAACTTGCTTACAGTAAAAAATTACAGACATAACTCGATTAGTTGTGTTATTGCAAATAAAAATGTAGCCATATGCACAAAGATTTCCAAATATGTAAATGTCTTTGTTGCAGAGTTTATTCCCCCCCCCCCCTACATTTTAGGCCAATCAAAATTTGATTATTCTTTTCATGGTTGAAATAGGAAGACTCAGTGTTGACATGATTATATCAACTCTTTCCTTACATCCGGAGGCATTCCATTAGCCTTTCAAGGTTGTTCAAATCAGGAAGCAGACTGCACAAGATGACTAGACTTAAGTTTTATTGAGAGGCTATATTAATGGGATTGTGCAAGTCTGATTGTGTTTTTCCTCTCCTCTCTCTTTTATACCATAGAATCAGGAAGTAACCATACTGAATCTCTCCATAATACTACCACCTTTTTCAGGGCTCAAGGATGCTTCTTTGTTTTTGCAACATCTACTGTATATTTCCCTGAAAACCATCTCCATAGCTCTTTACAGATGTATCCATCTGTGTTTTCTGGTTGTGGGTAGATAAAAGATAATGTGCCTCCACTTCTAGTTCCATTTCTTTATCAAATGGAGCTCACAAGATTTCAAACATCTCCAGTGCTCCATTCTCCTGACTCACTATAATAAGAAGGGAGGCATTCTTTATCTTTATCTTTAGCTGGGAAGATCTCCCTTTCTAGCCTTTCTTTTTCTCCTTCCTCTTGACTCTGGGCAAGAAGGGGAAGGGAGGTATTTCAGTTGCATCAGTCACCCACTGATACCCATCTTTGAGTAATTCTTATGTCTTTTGTTACTTCTACAGTTGTTTTCATTCTTTTTTCCAACATATCCTCTCCCCTTTTGCACAGACTGCTTGCATGGCTATCCAAGTAGATTAAGCTTGTATAGGTTTTGAAAAGCTTTGGTCAAAGGAGGAGTAGGGAGTACATGGGAGAACTCTGAAATGGGAGGAGGGGAGCAAAATGTATTGTTGTAGATATAAGCAGCTGTAGCTGGCCTGAAATGTTTACATCTAAGTGGAGGCAAAAATGAATTTAGTCATAGGTAAAAGGTCAGGCTGATTTTTTTTGCTGGTAGTTTATACAGCAGTGTATTGCTTTAAATTGGCATTGTTTTCTCTCTGTTTCATCATCAGTCTGTGAATTATGAGTATAGGATTGATGAAGCTTAACATCCTATATATAAAATAGAAACTTTCAAAAAACTGGATATGAATTATGGGCCTCTAATAAAAATCAGCAGATTATGCAAATTGTAGTTCTAGACAACTTGAACAGATAAGCTGTTTTGTGGTTGTAGAGGAGGCCATAGCACAGACTGAAATGGGCTACCTTAAAGAAGACATCCATTATCACCAGAATGGCCTCAGGCCTTTATCGATAATCTTAGGCAGGCATTTATTATAAAGTCTAATGAAACTATGTCTCCTGGCTTATGAAGGAAAAGAATGGGATACAATAGTCTATATAGTTTATTTATTAGAAGTTTGACATGGTGACAAATGTAAGAAAAAAAATAATGCCTTGATACCAACTCTGCAGGACATGGCAAAGTCATGGCAAAGGGAATAGATCATTCTCTATACTCTAAAAGATTCAGCCATTAGGTCAGTGATTCTTAACAACTATAAGACGTGTGGACTTCAACTCTTAGAATTCCAGGAATTGAAGTCCACATATCTTAAAAGTTCTCAAGGTTGAGAAACACTGCATTAGGTTGTCAAGTAAAACATTTTCTCCTCAGGAAAAAGGGGCACATACTCTACCTAGAAGTAGTGGGGCAATCCTCTCTTTTCCCAATAAAAGAGTGATAAGCAGGCAAAATTCTATCTTAGAGTAGTTATGTAAGCCCACACATGAATCCTGCCTTGTAGAATAATGGATTTTATCAATAAGGAAAGCATTAAGAGCCACGGTGGCGCAGTGGTTAGAATGCAGTACTGTAAACTACTTGTGCTGATCAACGGCTGCCAGCAGTTTGGCAGTTCAGGTCTCACCGGCTCAGGGTTGACTCAGCCTTCCATCCTTCTGAGGTCAGTAAAATGAGGACCCAGCTTGTTGGGAACAATATGCTGATTCTGTAAACTGCTTAGCTTAGCGAGGGCTGTAAAGCACTGTGAAGTGGTATATAAGTCTAAGTGCTATTGCTATCTGCTATTTCAATTCCTGATATTTCTTGCTTACTATTTATTTAGAATTTTTTTCCAAAATGCTTAACTTGATGATTAGCTATTAGGTGGCGCAGTGGTTAGAATGCAGTATTGCAGGCTAACTCACTGCTCATTGCCAGGAGTTCGATTCTCACCGGTTCAGGGTTGATTCAGCCTTCTATCCTTCCTTCCGAGTTCGGTAAAATGAGGACCCAGATTATTGGGGGCGGTATGCTGACTCTGTAAACAGCTTAGACAGGGCTGTAAAGCACTAGGAAACAGTATATAAGTCTAAGTGCTATTGCTTCTCCAAATAGCTAATTACTGTTTTACAATTGTCCCTGAGAATCTCTATTTTGCTGGTAATTAAAGAGAAATTTGAACTTGGTTTTCATTCCTGAACAGTTGTGCTTGCATTTTAAATGTGATAGATATAGAATCAATGCTGTTGCTTTGCTATTGAACATGCTTTCTGGGGTTGCTGGTAATAGAGGGCACAAGTAACTCCTGAAGTACATTTTCAGAGAGGGAAACTAGATCACTTGAAGAAATTATTTATTCTTACCAAAGAGTGTAGGATCTGACATGTTAATGCTGAAAACATTTTGTGTTATCCCAGGGCTTCTATGAAGTTACTATCAGCCCTGGATCCATCTTGGGACAGATTTTCAGGGCTGCCACAGTGGGGGAGGGGCGAGCTGTGGGAATGGGAGAGTAGCAAAGGGAGTATAGCCATAACAACATTCTTTCACATGAGATCAAGGACGAGCTGCTGACACCTGGAAGGGAGTGACTGGAGTTTGGCAGAAGCTGAGGCAGGAGATGGATTGGGCCATGTGATGTGAATGTCACTGAACGGGGCAGGGTGTGAATTTTAATGTGGATGGGGGAAAACACAGGATTTCAGATTCGGGGTTTCCCAGATGTGCCAACATGACTTCCCTAATAAATTCTTACTTTGATGGACTTTGTCTCAGAGTTCTGAATTGGAAAGAGGGTTTACTTGGAACGCTGACAGTTACCAGCAAATTATTGCTTGTAGTGTGATAGAAGGGTGAATTGTTTAAAATAATTATACTAACCCTTTAAATTAAATTAAATTGCTATTAAACTGACATCTAAATTCAAATTTAATTTTATATTGTACCATTTACTTTCTGAAGTTCAGCACTGATAACATCTCAGAAAAACGGCTGATAATTGCTTTCTATTTTTTGATATGATGATATCCCCAGATCAGCCTTATCTGCTGTAGTTTGAAGGCGCTTTGGGATTATCAGATCATTCCAGCATCAAAGCAAACTGCTTCAGCTCTAAAATTGTTCTCAATTTTTCCTTTGGTAATACAATTCATTGGGAAACTTTAAACTAATATATTTGGCTCCATTTTAAAAATAGTGTTCATCTATAAATTATGTTGTTTAATTGTTATGTGTGTAGGTATGTATTGATCTATAAAAAACTAAAGCGTGTAGATTTTGCATGGCTAATTGCATGGAATGTATAATACTGTATTAATGGTCCAAGACCAAATATAGTAAACACCAGCATATGATACAAGAACTATAATAAGAAATTTTAAAATAGTGAGAAAATCCTAAAGCAGTTAGTAGCTAATTAACAGCATAAGGGAGGAACCAGATAGTTTCCAACAAGCTCCAGCTACTGATAAGAATGTGGCAACCTTCTTAGAAGTTTCTGAAAAGTGATCATCCAAGAAAAGAATAGTACCCTCCTGGGCACAATGAACATTAGAGTTATTAACAAATAGAAGTGTTGAACTTGAATGCCATTGAGTATACAGTGAACATTTTAATAGCAAATGTGAGACAAATTCTATCTACCAGTCTGAATAGAAACTAGTTTGGCTTTTCAAAAATGGAGGCTTATATAACCTATATTAAAAGTAGCACCCAATTCAGGCCAAAGTAAATACTGGGTGGAATGTAGAGAATCTAGGAACAAACTAGAAGGAAGAAACAATTGTGCTACAAAAGGGATGGGCTAGTAGTCACTTCAGCACTGAAAATAACATGACAGCGTAGTCAGCTGAAATATTGCTTTCTTTTATTTGTTCATGTTGATAAATTTATAAAGTGTGAGACCACACCTGGACCACTATATTTCCAGAAGAATAGTGACAACTTAAAGCAGGAACAGAGGAGAATGAAAAAAAATGATACTCCAGTAGTGATTCTCAAAGTCTATCAGTATCAAAGATATTTACACTCTTAATAGAAAGATGATAGTCTAGATATCTCTAGACTAGTTTGGTGTTTAAGTGATATAGACCTGTTACCATCACCATTATGTGTTTTCTTTAAGGTATGAACTCTTGGTTATTTATGTTCTCAAAGTCACTGCAGCAATGAAAATGACAGGACAATGTAATTGACTGAAATACCGTTTTCTTACATTTGTTCATATTGATAAATTTAACAAGTGTGACACCACATGTAGAGTATTGTGCATTTCCAGGAAAATATTGACAGAATAGGTACAGAAGAGTGACAAAGATGATACAACGATTTGGGGACATGCCCTCCAATTCCATAATATTGTGATTCTATGGATTTAATACATGGAAGGATTGGGATACACAGATTGTACCTGTTACTATTTTAATTGAATATCACATAATTTAAAACTGTTTCTCTTTACTTTTTATAATTATTTCTAGCCTAGAATCAGAATTAGAAACTTTCCTTGGATTCTACTGGTGTTCTCCATTGCTTTTGATCTAAACATTTTATAAAATTTACATTTAGGACTACAAAGAACATTCATTCTTTGTATATTTTTTCAGATTATTTTTAAGCAAAAACTTACTGCAAATTAAAGAATATGCAAACTAATGTTAACTTTTTAGAAATCTTATTGTTGCAACTTGTTCTGTGTTTTGTCTCATAAAGGTATCACATTTGATTAAATATTTGTTCAGTGGAGTTGTGATAAAATGACTTCCATAGGTGATCATATAAATTATTACATATCAAAATAGAAGAAGACAGTTACAGATGTTATTTATAATTATTCTATACAGCTAGTCCTGATTTATTACCTTTTGTTCAGTGACTATAGTTCAAGAGGTGCTGAACAAAAGATTTACGACTGATCCCCAAAGATATGGCCCCTCAGGGTCCCAACAGCCATGTAACCAAAATTCAGACATTTTGCACCCTTCCACACTAAACAACTGCAGGGGGTTGTTAACTCTACCCATCTGCCGATCTATGCTCTTTTGGCCCACTGCACTTGGTGACCCCTGCTGCCCTAGTTGACCTTCATGATTTTTATGCTCCTACTGCTGACTAGGCATGCTCAGCCTGGCCCTTTACGAGGTAGCTCCTGGTTGCACAAGATTTTGTTCCCAAGATTGTTCATGGCAGCTTCTTTGTGAGATTTGAGGAAATGATCTCACATGTTCAGCAGCTGCCTCATGAAGGGCCAGAGCAGGCAGCCCTCATGAGCAGTGGGAGCAAGAAAAGAGTGAGGGCTAGCTGGGCCAGCAGAATGCAGAACAGCAGGGGCCTTAGAGGGCAGGATGGCGAAGGCAAGAGGGACTGGGCTGAGGTGGCTGAGATTTTCCAGGCCACTATGGCTTTGTACCATGCTTCTTGTTGCAGTTCCAGAGGTATGGCACACCAAGAAGCCCCTGAGCTGCAGTACAGAAAGCAACCCCAGAGCCGTGTGGTACTTGCCACCAGGGGTGGGCTTCAAAAAATTTAGCAACTGGTTCTCTGCCCAGTTGCTGGGTGGGCGTGGGCGTGGTGGGCATGGCCTAGTTGGCCTCCTGCACCACCATGGCCTGGGAGCGAAAACAAGCAATAGGGGGGCATTTTTGCCCTCCCTGGGCTCCAAAGGCTTTCCTCGAGCCTCCAGGAGGGCGAAAACGGCCTCCCCGGGCTCTGGAGGCTCTCTGGAGGGCCCCTTTCTGGCTTTCTGGA
>JANHFL010004281.1:42248-64041 GCA_032468155.1 Oxyrhabdium leporinum
GAAGGGCGAACATGGCCTCCCCGGGCTCCGGAGGCTCTCTGGAGGCTGGAAATAGGCCCGTTTCTGGCCTTCTGGGAGGCCCGTTTTTCACCCTCCCCAAGCCTCCACACGGGCCCTGCACTTACCTGCGATCCAAAACGGACTGTGCGAGGACTCCTGGGAGGGGTGGGGTGGACGGGGCAGCCAGGGGTGGGAATTTGCCGGTTTCGTGGAACTGGTGATAAAAGTAAATACTGGTTCGCCTAAAATGGTGCGAACCGGTATCAACCCACTCCTGCTTGCCACCCTGCAAGGCAGGTTGCAGAGCAGCTAAAAGGGTAGAATGGTGGGGCAGACAGTGTGGGGAGTTGAAGAGGAGGCAGTCCATTAATCGAGGCTTGAGCTGGGAGAGACCAAGCCTGGAATGGCTTCAATTGGAGTGGATACTCTATGAGTTGTAATTCTCAGTTAATGACAGCAACAGGAAGTGCCAGGATTGCCATGCCTAAGAGATGCTGTCACTTAGTGATGCTTTATGACAACATTTATTAGTGACAGAAATTCTGGTCTCAACTGTGGTCGTAAGTTGAAGACTACCCGTAAAGATTACTTTTAATTGTTGTAGTGTTAAAACAAATGAGACTCAGTACTGTTGATATGGGACTTTAAACAGAATTTAATAATCTCTGGAATATCTGATACTTTTTAAACAAAACTTAATGATCTGTGGATTATTTGGTCATTATTTTTCGTTCTAATATTGGATAATTGTGAAAAAAAGAAATAATGTATCTGAACAGTCTAGCCATATATACACTGCTACAATTTTCATGTCTATAAACTTTAACTGGGTGAAATGGTACATCATAGGACAGAACTTTTTCAACCAAGGGATCTCAAATGGACTAATTTACAGAATGTGTCCAAAATCTGGGACCCATGACTCTTGTGGTATCGAAGTTGTTCAATTTTATGACATAAAAATTAACATACAGCACTTTAATGACATAATACAAAATGTCATAAAACATTTCCTGTGGTCAACTGCTGATGTTTGTCTCTGCTAAACAGTTCAACATGGGCTACTTTCAAGGTAGCTACATCTCTGAATAACTCCGTTTTTTAAAGAATTTCCCAGTACATTAGAAGCTCTGCCATTGTTGAGTAATCTGGTATGGAAATACCTCTGAAACAAGATTGTCTAGTTGTCTAGTTACATCTAAATACAGAATGATATCTAAGAAAACTTTTGGGACTCAATATTTTTGTTTGTTTGTTTTTGGTAACATCTTTTGCTACTAGACATTAAGTTAACTTGATAACAGAAGTAAGACTGAACCTCAGATGGCAGAGTGCATGTTTTGCATAACAAAAGTTGTAAACTATAAATATTCATATTAACTCTTCCTAATCTTGTAGCTGACTGGATTTTAGAAATCACCTGTTTTTGATTGATACTTGTTTTGCATTTTTCCACTTGGAAATGTATCAAAAATTATTATATCATGGTGGGGGTTCATATTAGGGGAGCATATGTCTCGCAGGGGGGAAAACGCATTTCACCACTGTGCAACATAACCAGCGGATCTAAAGCAATTATAATCTGGGAATATTGTACTTCTCTATTAATGTTCAGTCATTTTTTGTGAGTGTTGCCATTAATGTTAACATTAAAGAAATCAACTTTGAGCTAGGTACTGGAACCTTAATAAATAGCACCAGATGAGAACCCTATACCCATATAGTATTTGCTTACAGCTCATACAATAATAGCAATTTTTGAAAGAATATTAATGTTAAGCAAAAAATTTTTTAAGAATGAATGCCAATGACCAGGCTTTTTTAAAAGTTAAGTCTTGCTCAAACAGAGAAATGTTAGAGATGTCATTATTACCCAGAGATCTGAGGTTGCCAAAGATCTGAGGTTTAATCTTGTGTCAGTCATCCATTTGAATTTTAAATGGCCCCATCATTTGGACTGTCCTGCCAAATACACCTTTTGGGAATGATCCACTGTTGACTATTACTGGCTTCCCACAGTATAGTTCACTACTCAGTGTGAAAAAGAAGTCATGTTTGGAGTGACTTCCCAATAATACCAACAATAGTACTGAATACAGAGTTGGCCATGCCAGACCCTACACAAGTGTTCCTCAGTCTCAGCAACTTTAAAGATGTGTGGACTTCAACTCCCAGAATTTCCCAGCTAGCGGAGGTTGAGAAACACTGCCCTACACAATTACAGAATTGCAATAATAGAATACATCTCCAGTGGAATGATAAGCACACAACAGCTACCATGAATTACTAAAATCTCTAAACCACCACACTAGCTTTTTCACAGAAGAGTCTCATGCAGGATGCATAGAGATTTCTGAAGACAAGCAAGGTTCCAGGCATTGGCCAAGTTTGGCCAAAAGCAATAAAACTGAATCCCAAGTGGTAGGCCCCAATACAAGCTGAAAATTGAAAAATCTGGCTTCAACTTACATACTTTCCATCATCCTACCCAGAAGCATATACAAGAATTGCAACCTTCCTGTGCATGATTTTTCTAGATTTCAATTTATTTTTTGAATATGTCTCAAGAAATCTTGTTTCAAACTGACGTCCTGCGGGTCGGATGTGTCATGTGCAGGCCGCGCCCACCCCAGCTCCCCAAAGGGGAAAAAAATTGCAATACGTCATGTAACAGCAATGTGATGTGGCGAGTTTGACACTTGTGTTGTAGACAATTTATAATGCTAAAAACTGGCAGCCTTAGCTCTGAATGTTTAATATCAGTAATAAAACAATAGAGATGCACTTCTGGAGGCTGAGCCATAAGATAAAAATATTTTAACCTCATTTCATTAATTCCTACCAATAATAATGTCTCTCTTTTAAATATACTTGTTATAAAGAGGTATTGTATTACCTTTTCATTATAAAATTAAGTTCTAATGAATTTCAACTTCCTGATTTTTGTCTGAGAGCATTTAGTAACGACATATACCATTCTGTTGCAGTATCTGCCCTCTGGAATGATTACTCCTAAAACATACTGTACAGTTGTCCCTACTGGTATAATGCAGGTTGTAGGTTGCCAATTACCTATTAATTGTAGTTGTAATCTTAACTGTAATTATATATTTTTGATGTATACCACACAGATTCACCTATATCAGCCATATAAATTTCTTAAATAAACAATAAATTGTATTATCAATAAACCAAAGCAGATTATAAATGCATTTCTAAAAAGCATTTAAGGAAAGTGTTTAGAACATGACTTTTCTGTGGGTGCTTATTGAATATCTACATAGTCCAAAGTTCTTACATTTTCATGGCCTACTAGTATTTATTCAAAAAGATTTGTAAAAATTCAAATAGTGATAATCAAAACATCACTTTTAAATCTAAACCTTCAGGAAGATATTTAGTGAAGTCTTTTTTTTCTAGTTACTATGGCAGGGTCATGTTGTCCTGTTTCACTATTACTTTTAAATATGGCCTATAGAAGTTACTCTATTTCAGCTTCAACTTTATTTTCTTGAAGTTTTATGTCTAGAGGATAATAAGTAGAGTTGGAATGCTAGAGTACAAAGTAAACTGTTAGTGAAATATGGCCTTCTGTCTGTTATATACAGTGATGTATATTAAGATCATCTTAAAAAATGGGAGCAAGTGCGTTTTCTTTTAACCAGTTTAATACCATTATCAAAATTTCTATATGAGGCTCATCTTGATTTGTAGGCATCTTCAACTAGTACTTTAATTATTAATCAAATTTACACACCGCCCACATCACTATCCAAGTGATTCCAAGTGGTTTACAAATAAAAATATGATAAATTTCATACAATGACAAATGAAACAGATATTTCATATGTAGTGATATCTAAAACAGACCATGGCTCAACCACACATACACAAATTTTTGATTTCCTTCTTCTAATTTAAACATTGTTGAAAAAAATCTTTATGTCAAATGATATTACAGGTAATTCTTGACTTACAACCACAATTAGGACTATCACTTCAGTCATTGAGTGAAGCAGTCATTAAGCTAGATGTCACATGACTAGCTGCAAAATCAGCATTCCCAGTGTTGGTTGTTAAGTCATCTTGTATGTCGTTACGTGTACAGAATCCCAGATAAGGAGTGCAAGAGAACCTAGGAAACTCCACTCAGGAACTGAAAGTCCTCCCTGCCAAAATCCAAGGCATTTTCAGCCCCTGAGCAGAGATGCATGCAGCCTACACCAGATCTCCCAGAGTCTTTGCACCCCTCTTAGGCATGCTATGCTCCTTTCCTTAGTGTGCTGCTCTCCACGCAATAGCTGAAAGTCCTCCCAGCAAAAATCCAAGCAGGATTTACAGCACCTAAGTAAAGAGATACTTGCACAAAGCCTACACCAGGGTTTCCAGAACCTCCCTGACCCACCTGAGATACTCCAGTCTCCTTATATTACCATGCTGATTCTCCGCTCCCTGCTTGGATTTTGACTCCTTCTCATCTCTGGGGCTGGCTGAAAGAGCTGCCTGTCAAAGGAGTTCAGCTCCCTCTCTGCACAGAAGGGAATTCCTTCAGGGGTATGCAAGAAGGGTGCCAAAATCTTCAATAGTTTGGTTTGGTTTCTTCATCCTACTGAAGGAGTTCAGCTTCCACTGTCCCCTGAAGGGAATTCCTTTGGCAGGATACAGGAACAGAGCCAAAATCTTCAAGGTTTTGGCTCCATTTCTACACCCCACCAAAAGAGGTCAGCTTCCCTTGAGAAACGGCTCTTTCTCTCGGCAGGTGGCAGCAGTTTGCAGCTTTCTTTGCCAGCTTCACCATTAACTTCCTGGGAAAAGAGAGAAGATTACAGAGAAGATTACAAATGGCGATCATGTAATCACAGGGCATTTGGCAACTGATCATAAGTGCAAACTGATCATGATTGTAGGGTTGGTAAAGCAATGTTTTGTAATGGCCAGAAGTGCCTTATGAGTCATAAGGCACTCTTCCACGGCCATTCTGGACCATTGTTAAACGGTTGTAAATTGAGGACTACCTGTGTTAAGATACTGTTTCACTGAAAACAAAGATAGGGTAGCACAGAATGCTGCTATATGTGATTAGATATCACAGCCATGCCATAACTTTTAGAACAGTTTATTAGGGATTAAAGATAACTTATACTGCCTTCATGATTATGAACATGTGTTTTTGTTTAGATCAGGTCACAGTCTCTCCTTTCTGAAAATACATAAATGTGGCTCTTTTTCTGTGACAAGAACATTCAATTTTAAAAAAGCTAAAATTTGAGCAGAATTTGAGTTTCCACAACCCTGTCTTTAAGCATCCTTCCAATAATTGAGGTGGTTTGTGATTTAGAATGAGAAAGAAAATGGAAGCAGCATTCTTTCGAATTATGTCATCACCAACATTTCATATAATATTTTGTCATGGAGGAATTGGCAGCTACACCATTTCCCATCAAAATGCAACTGGATAAAAACTAGAAACATGCATTTTTCACTGCAGGTACCTCCCAGTTTTCATCTATTATGTGGATGCTAATCCCACCATAGAATTCCAGTTTTGTTGGTCTGTTTTAGGAACTATGAATGCTATAGATATTCCAAAATGATGAACAGAAAAGGAAAAATCTTAGTACTTGGTGCACAAATGGAGCATCTGTGATTTTTGGAAACATATTTGTTTTTGCTGCTTCATGAAGAAAGCACATTACATCATCATGATTCATTGCTATATACATCAATATGGACTGATACCAAGGAATCTTTCAACAGTTCTGAACAAAACCTTTCCTGATCCCACAATAGTCATTAATTCATTTTCAAGAAGCTATGTCAAGACAGAGGAGCAGAATAAGAAGTTCTTCTCTAATACACAAAAGTTTGTTGACTTCCACTGGACAAGTCTTGAAGCACTTAATTGAACATCAGGCAACTTTTTTTGAGACAGAAGAAAAGCCCTATCTCAACAGTTTTGATGAGAGCAGTTTGTTTATTCTTTAACCTTAGCAGATATTTTCAGCCATATGAATAAGACAGATCTTATTGTTCAAGGCCTTTTAGATACCATTATAGATATAGCTAAAAAACAGTGAACTCTTTTGGCCAAGTTGCCATTCTGAAAGAACTTGGAACCAGACCTATATCAACTCTCTATTGTGAAGGAAGCACTTCTACAGAGTGCAGACAAAGTATTGTCAGATTCTCCATAGGTATCTGCAAACGTGGAAATTCTGCAGAATTCTTTTGAAGGTTATTTCTGCTCAGACACTTTAAAGTTGAAGTATGGATTTATAGTTCTTTCCTTGCTGATATATACAACATCAGTGATGCAGATCCTGCCAAAGGTGGCCTTAGTGGTTTGAGAACAGAGCAAATGATGCTGATGAATTCAACTTGAAAAGTTTTGGAGAATTCTTGTTCTTGTCACAAGTGTACCCTTGTTCTAATAAAGCAAAATATGGGAGTTCTGGTCCCATTTGGTACTATCTACTTTTGCCAATCATGGTTTTCAGCACTTGTTGCATCAAAATAATAAAAAATCAACATAATTTAGATATCAGAGATGACATGCACATTGTCATATCAAATGCCACACCTCGATTTCAACATGTGTTTTAACCTGCTCTTATTTCCATAGTTTTCCCGACAATATTGATGCACCTTTATTAATGACTTCCATTTCATTATAAAATAAAAAAGCCTCGTTTTTAGAAGTGGTATCTTTCATTAGTTTCCAAACTAATTTTTGGTAAAGATTGTTCGGTTTTGTTTTTTGCTAAAGCCTAATTTGGGATTTGGCTGACCATTTATGCCTATAATTTGGTTGAGGGTTTTAAACGTGATAATTTTTAATGCTTTTTGAAAATAGGCAAGTTAGAGCACTTGGGTATTTGTTACTTTGATCATAATATTTTTTTATTATTCACATACATTGCTTCATGTTAGTTTTTCCTTTTTCATTATTAATTTTACAATCTCAACATTTTTATCTAATTTAACATTTTCATATTTTTAAAGGTCCCCAGGTGCATCCAATTTTTCAACTTTACCAAAGATCTCTCCATCTCTATCAAATAATTATAACAACATCAACAACAGAAAGTAAGCACTGTATCTTAAAGAACTTTTAATTTTAATCATCCAAGTAAAGTTTAAAAAAGAGATTGTTTATAAGTCTAGAAAAATAACTTGGATGTAGTTTATTACTATGGAAATATAGGGGGCACCACGACTTAAAGAACACAAAAACCCCAATGAGCTGAGAGAAGTATTTCTGCTTTGCTTTTCAGAACCTAAGCACAGTAACATGCTTTATAGCATCACTTTCTGATTTGGGACCATTACAGTAAGAAAATTCTTTAGTAAGAAAGGACCACATGCAGCAATACTCACGTAACATATTGATCAGGTTGTCCTAGTTTAGGGAGTTGGGAAGGTTTGAGATTTTTGTGATTTTTTTTGAAGTATGTGCATTATATGTAATGACAAAAGCTATGCATATGCTTTATATTATTATTATATCATACTTCTAATTGTTTCCTTAACAGAAAAATAATATAGCACAATAGTTTTAAAACATTGTCTATCAAACAGTTTAGTTAATTTGGAGTTGTATATGATAAATGCATTGCATTTTCTACAGTTCATTACAAATATGAATATATACATATATATATGCTTTTTGCTAGGCTTATTGCTTTCTGATAGACGTACAGGAAAAAATGGTAGTTACAAATGCAATGTTTCTTCTCAAAATTTGTGGCTATGACACAATTGTTAAAATGTTTTAGTGTTTCATAGTAATATTTCTAAATATTTTATACAATATCTTCCAGTTAAATACTGCATTTATGAGAAGGGAGTTTTCGTATGGGGCGAAGTGGCATTTGTGCTTCTACTAATTGTGAGTAGCCCCAACTCTCTGTTAGACAAATACATGTATTTAACTGTAGTCTATTGTACTCTGTGTGTGTGTGTGTGTGTGTGTGTGTATCATAAGCTCAAAAAATTATTTCTTTGATGTATATAAACCAGGCCTCAATTGATGTTATCATTTTATTAGAATAGTGATAGTATTATATGAAACAGCACAATGTCTAAAGTTATGAGACAGTTATCATCTATTTAAATCTCATTTTAAAATACAATGTAAAATTTTAGAAACTATAAAATCGTCTTGACTTTGTTATAAAAAAGACAGTTGTATTTCCATTTGATGGAATTGTCTGATAACTAACAGGCAGGTATTTTTTATATTTTAAATTAATACAGTTTAAGAGTAGCTTTTTAATTCAGTTAATACAATGTTGTAGTTCTAAAACACAAAGGCTTCCTTGGTTTATCTACCATAGATTTTGTAAAACATCTTTCTAAAGTTTAGTTAAGTAATGACTTGGAAATTATTTATTTATTTATTTTGGCAAATTCTAAGCTTCCTGCTATACTGGTAAAATCCAGATGCAATCCTAGAAGTTGATTCCATATACAATCGCTATGATTTTACTTCAGCTCCTATTACGTTTTAACTTTTAAAAGCAGGTGTTTGGGCTTGCTTGGAAGAAAGGTAGGCATTTTAGCAAGTTACAGCTTCTACACATGCAGTCCTGTTAAATGATGGCCATAGCGCAATGAACAAGTTTATATTCTTTTCTCCTCCTTCCTGATTTATTTTTTTAAAAAATAGGATATAGTCATTTTGGTGAGAGAAAACTCCACTGAACTCATCTGAGCTGATTTTTTGAATAGAAATGTAAGGGATCCATTTGTAGTACATTGTGATTAGCCTTTTTTTTAAGCTATGGTCTTGAACATAGTTGGAACTGAATTGTGCTGAATTCATAGGAATTTAAATCTTACTTTATTCAATCATAAATATTGATAAATACTTACAGATCTATTTTAGAATATCCTTTTTACCTGATATTGACTCACAGATACATTTTTAATACAGCATTTAAAAGATACAGCCATTGTATTTTAGTATTTATCAGCCTAAAAAAGTAATTGTTTTAAAGCACTATTATTCTCCACTGGTGTTGTATTTATATAACTTGCTTCATATTTATTTGTGTATCTATTAAATTAGTATGCCATCCATCTCACTCTGAACAGTGACTCTATGTGCCTTAACACAAAAGATTTTTCCTGCTTGATTGTTGGAGTTGAAGAACACTGCATTGTTTAAAAAAAAATCCTTGTTAGTTGTTCATGCCTGCATGATATCATGCTTCCCCTCCCTCACCCCCAAATTTTCTGAATACTTTATTTAATGAGTAAAATAGGCTGAAATTCCCTAAACGTACTTATTTTTCTTGTGCTCCAAAGCATCAGATTAAATGTTTCTCTCTATATAAACTCAGTTAAAATATAAAGAAAATTATGAAGCATGCAATTTTGATAGATTGCTTTTATAAATCAGCTCTTTTATATGTATTAATACCTTTAACTTCAAACTACTTTCTGAATTTGTTGTACTGCTGTTTTATTTCAGCAATACAGGTAGTGCGACCTCTATACTTCCAAGTTGTTCATTTTACAGGATTGATACACTAAAACAAAGTTTTCTTTTTACTGCTTTCATCAGTCATGAATAAGCTTCCTACTATAACTATTCTTTTACCGGTAATAAGAATGGTATCAATTGTATGGATATTGTAATTAAAATTTGAATTTAAAAGGAGCACAAAAATTTTGAGCAGTGATTTCTTCCCCCAAAGAAATAAGAACCCTTGCCAAAATTGATTTGACTATGCCCTTGTTTATTTTCATAATATTGTATGTAAAGTACTGGGAAAAATCAGAGAAAGTTGTTAAAAACATAAATATTAAGCATTATTTCTGCTTTACTGCTAAAATTGTTTCTTCACAAATTTATAGAAATTCTGTTTTTATATATATTATATTGTAAGTTCAGTACCTTAATTAATTTCCCCAGTCCCGCACCACAATATATTAACAATGTTTTTGCCATATCTGTTTCAAGTTTATACTTGAAATATTTTCAGTATTATAGTTTTTAGATCTCTAATGATGTACTAGTGTTTTCCCTTGAATAAAAAGTTTAGTGTATAGAGTAGTGTATGTGCCAGTAAAACCAAAGTATGTACATCACTATTTGAATTCCAGGTCACGTAATGTATATTTAATTGACAGCCTGAATAGTATAGATCCCATACAGAATTACCTATTGGAATTGATAATTTATCATATATCAACTATGTTTCTTTGTAACCTTGTACAGTGATTAACATACTTTTACGGAAGAAAAAGCAAATGAAGTTGTGAAGGTATTGTTCCACAGCAATAACCTCCAGTCTGCTGTGTCATAATCGTGCTTCTATTGTAGAACTAGAAGATGGCTTTTATTTTGCATTGTTTAAGCAATATTAATTCTAATATTCAGATTTAAATGGGAAAATGTATTATTACATTTATTACATCATTTCAGTGTTGGATAGTTAATAAACTTGTATATTAGCACAATGAGTTTTTTCCTTTAAAAATGTTCATTACATTTTAGAAAATATATAAATAAACTGTTAAAAGATATTCATTACATTTTAGTAAGCTTACTGTGCATTTACTGTATGTGCGCAGAGGCAGCTACTTCCTGTGTAACCCACTGTTTTCAGTCTCACAAGTCTCATCTCTATCTCTGTGGCTGGAATTACTTGTGCATATGTCATGTAAATTTCATTGACCCTTGCATATATAAATATGTCTATAAATCCATATGCAAGCAAAACAATGTTAGATTCTGAAGAATGTGGTGCTTTTTATGTTTTGTGGTACTTTAGTTTTTCTTATTTTTTTATCTTTTAATGCAATATAGCATACTATTTAATTCTCAAAGTATTTCCTACTATAAATAGATCATATATGTATATCGATATATGAAATTATAAAACAAATTAAAATACAATGCTTAAAGGTACTGTATGGAGCCTTTATTATTCCATGCTTATTGCTTCGTTTTGTGCTGGCATAGTGGTTAATCTAAAAACAGAATTATAATGTATTTAGCAGTTTATGATATTCTTGGAAATCTTTATATCTTGCCTGTTGCTAAAGTTTTGCTGTTTCCGGCTTTTAGTATTTAACAGTAGCAGAATTTAACTATGCTATATAGCTGATGATACCAAAAATTTTAACTTTTCAGCTGAAATATTTAAAAAAATACTACTTTTTAAATTAAAACTTGAAAAGGGGTTGAAGAATTTTTATTGTTACTGTGTTTAAATTCAGAGTCTAAATATTTCAGCTACATATGCATTTAAGCTAGACAGCTATAGCTCATGCAATTACAAGGTAAATATGTTTTCTTCCAGCATGAAAAATTCAAACTACTGCCTTCCTTCATACACTGCTTATAAAAATTATGACTACTCAGAGCCAGGAAGACACAATGAACAGCCCGGTCTTTGTGGTCTAAGTAATTTGGGAAATACATGTTTCATGAATTCAGCAATTCAAGTAAGTGTTTCATGTGAAATAAGATTTTACTTCACTATATAAAGAGGTTTTAAAATGAAGACTGCTAGTAGATTGGGAACTTTTGCTCATGCAGTGTTATAAGAATTTCAAATTTGCATTAATTTCTGTGATTTTTAAATGCTTTTATAGGATATATTATTAAGAAGCAAATACTTATAGAATCTTGCTTGGCTATGACTTGGTTCTTTGATATTTATTTATTGTTTTTCTATAATTTCTATCATACCCACTAATCAAAAACTGTTTAAAAACAAAGCCAAAGACCAGGAGCATAAGAAAATAAACAGAGAGAAGAACCTTTAAAAAGAAAATACTTATGAAGGAAAATAAAGCTGACAGCTGTATTGCATCTGTTATATTTCCTTTGGTGCATGTAGTTGAGTCTCAGTTCAAATGTTTTCATCCCAGCCTTTATCTTAGTTGGAGTTGATATAAAGAGAGAGATATGCATTAGTTGTATTTTTTTCCATAACTCCAAAGAACCTAGGCCATCAGTTTCATAGGTAATATGAGGAATACAATAGAACTTTATACAGGTAGTCCTTGATTTACGACAATAGGGTCCAAAAAATTTGTCATTAAATGGTGTGGTCATTAAGTGAGGTATCACATTTTATGACCTTTTGCTGCGGTTAAGTGAGACATCACATGACCGCAACTTGCAACCTCCTTCCAGTTTTCCCATTGACTTTGCTTGTCAGAAGCCGGTTGGGAAGGTCATAAATGGTGATCATGTAACCACAAGATGCGACCATAGTAAGTGTGCAACAGTTACCAACTGCCTGAATCACGATCATTTGACTGCAAGGATGCTGCAATGGACATAAGGGCAAGGACCGGTTGTAACACACTTTTTTCAGCACCATCACAACTTCAAACATGTGATAAACAAATGGTCATTATGGACTACCTTTAAGACATTATAGCATAACAGGAAAGGGCAGAGCAATAATTTATCAGTGCTGCCTTCTGAAACTGGACATATATCTAGGGATAGATTACATTTAACCTGGAAAAAAATAATAGAAAAAGCCAATTTGGTGTAGTGGTCAAGATACTGGCCTAGAAACTAGGAGACACTGAGTTCTAGTCCCGCCTTAGATGTGAAAAATCAGCTGGGTGACTTTGGACCAGTTACACTTATATCCCAACTCTCTTCACAGGAATGTTGTGGGGAAAATAGGAACGAGTATTGGTGTACATCTCTAAAAGTAGTAGAAGTAATCTGCTAACCCTAACCCTAACCCTAATCTTATTTAAAACTTCTGAAATTTCCAACAAAATCAGCAAATGATTTCCCCACTCTTTAATGTCTGAAACCCAAACAAGAGCTGAACTAAGAAACAATCACTTCTTCCAGTACCTTCGCTGGATTCAAATATTGATAACAGATCTCTAGTTGCCTTCTGGGTCCATGTTTTGTGGTGGTTATTACTTTTGTTAGTTTCCCTGAAGAGACTGATACACCTTTGTATAGAGATGAATTTTCATGTGTAATCAAACCCTTATTAGATATTATATAGCATCTTGATAAAGGTCAAATACAGTTTTAATCAACTTATTTATCTAATAAGATTAGTCTAGGTGATTTTTTATTGAGACTGCATAATTGTGGAATCCAAATTGCAATTATTGTGAACAGTTTTACAGTATATCAACATAATCATCTTGTCACATATGGACATATAATTTTCTACAATCTTTGCCTTTAAGTTTAGTAGCCTTTAAAATATTTAATATTTCTATCCTGAGAAAATGCAATAGTGGAAAAATTCACTAGTCCCCATTATTTCAATAAAATGGGTTTAATAACTAGCTCTTATTTGAATTCAGTTGAACAGCACAAGTTATTCCTCCAGCTGCATTCCAATCATCAGCACAAACAGAGCAGCACCATTCCATAGACAAATATTCCACTCTGTTTTTTGTTATATTAATCAACCTAGCATGAGGAACTTGATGACCTGCATATTATTGTTTTGACTGGCATTGGAACCTAACAGTAAACCACAAATTATCAATTTCTGCATTAATTTAAAATAATATCAAAATAGTCTGATCTTTACACTCTTACAGGGGAGAAAAACTAAGTTTCTCAATAGGACTCATTCAGTCATGACCGAGGCTAGATATTAATTTCTCATTGTTTTATTACCATTCTTCTGTCCAATCAAGAAAACCGAATGGAGCATGTGTTTATGACTAGTAATGTTTTCAGACACAAAATTCTAAGCCATTGTGGAGAAAACCTTGACATGGATGTGTTTTTTCTCCGGTGGGACCGGTCTATTAGGGCAACTTCATCTACCCAATTATGGGATGGAGCAAACATAAATTTATGTCAGTAAAACATAAATTTAACCTTGACATGGAAGTTTAAGTCTCCTAAAACCATCCTCTCAAGAGTCTTCAACAACAAATATAGTTCAACCTTGTTGGCTCAGGCATAAAGATTAATTGGTAAAGATATTGTACACTTGGGAAAACTAGTTGTCTATTGACTTGTACTAAAATAATGTAGCAGAGGGCTGTCAAACTGCCGTCCCATGGGCTGGATGCGTCACATGCTGGCCACGCCCATGCCCGGTTTAACAAAGGGGAAAGTCCCAATACGTCACGTGACACCGCCGTGACGATATGAGTTTGACACCCCTGTTGTAGCACTAAATCAATATAAGGACTAGGAAAGGAGAAGGAGGACGATAAGGAAGTATGAAAATGAAGATGGCATTAAGAGACTATTATTATGCGTTATACAAAAGCATTTAATTTTATTCATATTCATTTTTAGTGTCTCAGCAATACACCTCCACTCACAGAATATTTCCTTAATGACAAATACCAAGAGGAGCTAAACTATGACAATCCATTAGGAATGAGAGGTGAAATTGCAAAATCTTACGCAGAGCTCATCAAGCAGATGTGGTCAGGAAAATACAGCTATGTCACTCCAAGAGCTTTTAAGGTAAGTGTAACATAGTTGTATCCTAAAATGTTTAATTTGCTTTCATTTATATGATTCTTCAAAACAATAAAAGCATTAAAAATAAAAAATGTAGATATATTAATAAAATAGGCCCTTGAAAACTGCACCTGCTTTTTGTTATTTGTTTTGATGGGAGATTCCTATAAATTGCAGCAGTGACTCCTCTGCTTTTCCTCAATCTTATTTCACAGTATTACAATTATACATTTTAAAACCCATGAGATCAAAATACATTTTTCTTGATTTAACAAAAACGCCTTTGCAATGTCACATGACTCCACTATAAAAAATATTTTATTCCCCAGACACAGGTAGGACGATTTGCACCCCAGTTTTCAGGATATCAGCAACAAGACTGCCAAGAATTGCTGGCATTTCTTCTAGATGGTTTGCATGAGGATTTGAATCGTATTAGAAAAAAGCCTTATATTCAGCTAAAAGATGCTGATGGAAGACCAGATAAGGTAATGTACCCTTTAGGTAATAAGCCTATATGATCTGGACAAATGTTATAAATGCAAAAATGTATCTACATAATCTAGACAATTCAATCCACATCTGTCACACTGTAATAGTGTGTTGAAATGACCTTGGGAAACACGGGTGAGAGCCACAGCCAGGAAAATGGTCAGATAAAAGGCAGCTTATACACAAAAAGAATGTGGACATTGGCAACATCTCTGAAGAGACTTTCACTAGTTTCTTGGGTTGTAAAGTCAATGTGAGAGAAATGTACTTTTAGACCTGCACAATTGTTTTCAGCTTTGTGAGATAGTCCAGACAGGAAGCATGATCAGATGAATTAATTCTATGGTAAGGTTATGTTAACAGAATCTTGCATTTCTGAAAGCACCTTTGAGTATAGATCATCCTGGAGAGGGTTTGTCTATATGGTTGCTAGAAGTCAACACTGACTTCTAAATGATAAAAACCATAACTGCCCAATAAACTGAGCACAGGTGAAAAGGATGATGTGATGCCTGGTTGAGATCCCATTCATATTTTTGAGCAAAAAGAAATTCCTGTTCTGTATACAAAATTTCATCCTTGAAACTGTTACAGAAAAGTTGTAAGGGGGGACGGCCTATGTTAATGCTAGATCTTAATTATTAAAGTGCTTGTTAGCACTTTGTTATTAAGATGCTGTAAGAAAATCTGGCTTTGAAATATGGCATCAGTTATTTAAATAATATTTTATTTAACCTACCAGCTTGGGGAAAGATAGGAGAAGGACAGGCTATGTAATTAAAAGCCAAATACCAGAAAGAGTCCCACAGTCCTTTGAAAATACTAGATTCTCTATTCTGTCACCATGTGCAATTCTCCCATCCTAAGTGCTTTTTTTCACACATCCAACATAAAATAGACAGCGCTCTACTTCTCCCTTCCCTTTTGGCATTGCTCTATATATCTCCTTTTCAATTGCTATTTTTCCCACCTCACCCATATCAAATCTACTTGCTATCTACTTTCTTCCCAATTCTGTCTCTCTTCCCATCATTAAGCAATCCCATTTTGCCCCACTGCTACTCAGACTGCTTTGCTATCATTCAGAGGCAACAAGTTCTCTTTTTTTGTAGGTTGCTAGAAATGCTTCAGAACCAAGCACTTGTCTGTAATTGCTCATTATTTTTATGTTCCAAGAAATTTTCAGTGGAGTAAAATGATTGATAAATTGAAGCCACATTTTTTTCCATTTAAAAAAGAGAAACACAAATATGACCAATATGCTTTATGGGAAATGGGGAGATGTCCATGAATGCTTTTAGGTCCTATATTTAGGGAATTAAGTATCTCAAAATGGCATTGCATAGATACTGTGATTAAAGATTCTTACTTTTGATTCTATTTCTTGGCCTTGGTCAATTGGTCCTACTGCATATTAGAATAGAATTTTATGCCCAACGGAGGACCCTAAAAATTATCATCAACTTTGTTTGAGATAATCTGGCATTCATAATGAATATAATATAAAGATAATATATAAAGATACTGTGTGTTTATCTTTCTCAAAAATTACTCAGTTACTTTTTCCTGCTGTAATCTGCTGGATAAAACTGTTAAGTTCTACATGGTACATATAAGTATGTGCATGATATGTTAATTTCATTTATTAAATGCTTCATAAAACTTATTTGTACTATTTCAACTTTGTCTTAATTTAGATAGTTGCTGAAGAAGCTTGGGAGAACCATTTGAAACGAAATGATTCCATCATTGTAGATATATTTCATGGACTTTTTAAATCAACCCTAGTTTGTCCAGAATGTGCCAAGATCTCTGTAACATTTGATCCCTTTTGTTATTTAACTCTCCCTCTACCTATGAAAAAAGAACGCAGTTTGGAAGTTTATTTAGTTAGACTTGATCCACTTTCCAAACCCATGCAGGTGAGAAATATATGCCATGTTTTACAGCAATAGTTGCTTTAATATGTTAATTGAAATGAAGTTTGTTTATTTTTATGAATTTCAAGTCATACTTTCAATTTGATACTGTGGTCCTTTCTCTTAACTATGCATATAACTTGTAACTTTGTGTAATTTATAGTTCCATCGTAAGGATGGAAGCTATTCACCCCTTGAATCATAATAATATTTGCTGTTACAATTACTACAGCGATACAACACAATAAGACTAATTTGTTATGAATACTAGAACTATTACAAGACAAAAATGTGTAAAGCATTTTGATTTTTCAACATATTAAATAATATGGTTTACAAATATAATTTTCATTTTCCTCATAATTTAACCATATTTCTAGTTAATGAATGCAGGAGCCATGTTGATAGTTCTGTATTCTATTAAGAAATTATGTCTCTCAGCTCAGATTACAGAAAATTGGTCTTAAAAACTCTTTCCCAGTATTTGTCATTGCTTTTGGGGCATAGTTCTATCCATAATCTTAAGCATTTATATGGTGGCAATTATAACCAAAAAACTGAGCAAAACTGAACAAAGAATCAGATATTTTATATATGTGATGGGAAGAAAAAGGAATCAAGGTTGGGCTTCTGGGTTAAGCAGAGTTATTAGTTAAAGGTTCCAATCATTGCATCTTTTTATCATAACTTAAGAAAATATCTGTTTCAACACTCTCATTATGTTATCTGTTCAAAAATCTGTTTGATTAGGTCTGGTACCTGATAGTAGTTAAAGAACAGCATTATAGTCAAGCTGCCATTCTCAAGAATCTTTGTATTTTAAAATGAGGTTATATTCCTAAGAGAATTGGCAGAATATGTTACAAGGCTTCCTTTAACAATGATGAAGTGGAGATGCCAACCATTTTGTCCCAGTTTCGATGTCCAAATCATAAGCTTGCAGTTGAGTTTGTGCATTCCTCAAAAGGAAATAAAATACATCATTATTGTTTCCAGTTTGTAGTCCACTGGAACTCAGTGCTATATAGAGATTCTGTAAGGGGCAACTTTTGAAAGCATTTATTCCAGAAAAATGCAGTTTATAATTTATGTGAGAAAAGCCTGTTGTGTATTAGGTAAGCAACCAGAATAGTACAAATTCAATACAATATTTTTATTTATTCAGATCTGTTTATTTCATTAAATTGATTTGTTTGGAAAATAATATCTTAAAGGTGCAGCAAACATTAACAATAGAATGAATGCCTACATACTGTATTGGGGTGAGAATTACTAGATTAGTTAATTAGTTAATAGGTTGTAAGGATTCATTATAAATCATATACATAAGGAATATTATAATACTTTACTATAGCTTGAAAAACAATAGTATGAATTGGAGGAGGATGGCTTTGAAATTTAGATATGAACATTAGTTTGTTTAAATGCTGCAAGAGAAACTTTTCATTGTAGGCAATTGGATTTTATCACCAAGTTGTTTATTAATAGATTTCCTTTCCACCACCAAAAAATTCCTATTAAGCCACTGTCATAGCTAGTAATTCCTTTCCTTTAAAGATGGACTAGGGACTTTGATTCATATATGTTTACAGCTCATTCAAAAATTAACTCCCTAATTATATTGCTTTTCAAAAGCTCTTTTTCATATAGAATTTTCTTATGTTACTTCAGTATTAAATATTAGGGATTATATCCAGTTATCTTCTTTGTGTTTTAAGAATGATAATATTGTATTTTATTTTCTAGTACAAAGTAGTAGTACCAAAAATTGGAAATATACAGGATCTCTGCATCGCATTATCAACTTTGTCAGGTGTTGCTGCAGACAAGGTATGATATTTCTTAGGTGATGGTACATCAAACTAAATATTATTTGTACATCTAAACAAATGTAAAATAAATTGTGTTTCTTTTTTAGATGATCGTTACTGATATATATAATCATAGGTTTCATAGAATATTTGCAATGGATGAAAATCTAACCAGTATTATGGAACGTGATGACATTTATGTGTAAGTTCAAATGTATAATCAAAAGAATATTTTTCTCATAAATTGTACGTGATTTAGTTGAATTATATAAAAATATGGGCTAATTTAAAATGAGTATTTTGTGTTTTTGCTTGATTTCATTTTTGCTACTTTAGATTTGAAATAGCCATCAATAGAACTGAAGATACAGAGCAAGTTGTAATTCCAGTTTGTTTAAGGGAAAAGTTTCGTCATAGTGGTTATAGCCATCATAGTGGTTCAACACATTTTGGACAACCTTTCCTTATAGCAGTGCCTAGAAATAACACGGAAGATAAACTGTATAACCTTCTGCTATTAAGAATGTGGTAAGTGTACAAGAGAAATGCTACAGTACATTTAACTTACATTGGAAATATTTGCACATCACAAATGTAGATCTTCTAGCAAAGGGTAAAAGACTTTAAATTGCTTTTTGTGATTCCATGGTGAATCTTAAAAGGAAGGATCAGCAATGTCTGCATGATGTTACATATTTATTTACTTATTTCATTTCATTTCATTTCTACATCCATCTCAACAAATGGCTCTGAGCATACATCATGGAATATAAAAACAAATTAAAAACAATATAAACAATATAAAATAAATTCTGGTGGCACCAAGTAGAACTGTTACCATGCATGTTAATACGACCAAGAAGTGGGGCCCTTAAAACTCTGGGTCTTTAACATGCTCTGGGACCTAGGCCAGGCATATAATTTTATAAAAGGCCAGCAAGATCAGGTTCAGTTGATATGTGAAAGGGAGAGTGTTCCAGTGCCTAAGGGCTATGGCAGAGAAGACAGATCTCCTGGTCCCTACCAGTCCAGTTATACTCCTCAGTAATCCTGTGTGTTAAGGCTATTGGGCTATTCAATTAGTAATTTTAGGAGATAGTTTGAAGATCGTACAAGGACTTCTAGATATTTAAAATAAATTATCCTTGACTATCTGTAAATATTGCAAGATAATTTACAATATAAAAGTAGAACAATTTTTATCAGGTTATGCTGCTGTAGCACAACTATAAAATACAAATATAGCATTACTCGATTTCCAAACTTTTTAATGGTTAATTTCATAGCATTATATAAATGTTAAAAAAGTATCATAACAAGAAGGTTGGTATAATAATTGATTTGTGCATTTCAGTCGATATGTGAAAACCTCTGCTGAAACAAAAGACACTGAAGCATCTCTCCAGTGCTGCAAGGACAATAGTATCAATGGTAATGGGCCAAATGGAATTCATGAAGAAGGATCTCCAAGTAAGGCTTGAATTTAAAAAGCTGCTCTAATGTTAAACTATGTTGTCTTCCTTTAAAGCTTATTTTGCCTTGTCAATTGCCTTTTAGCATCTTGGTTATCCTTAATCCATAATCTAAATTAACATTCTAATAAATGTAGAAAAAGGTCACTCCCTAATACTTATGAAGCTAAAAAGTACAAACATAAGGGATATTTTTGTTGTGAAACGATCAAATCTTATTTCATATACTGTATATTATAATTCACAGTTAGTGTGTACTGTGTTAAAATTATGTTATTTTAAAGAGTTTAGTACTTTACATGTCTCATGAGATTGCTCTGTTCTTTTTTTAAAATAAATGTATTTTATATAGAGAAATTGTGAAAGTGGCTTTGTAATAACAGTGCTATTTCATCTGATAGAATGGTGCCATTTATATGTATTTTTGTTTCATTAACATGCTATACAATTCTAATTATTCAGCTTAAAATACTATGGACAACACTTAATGAAATCTAAGTAAAGTCCTAGCAGAAAATAAAAATTTTAAAGTATCAGAGTTACTCTTTTTTTAGTAGTCCTTTGTAATTAGCATATATAGTAGAATAAGTCAGAAATTGCTTAAAATAGATTAGTATAGAATATACACAGATTCTTAAGTTTTCTCCTTCATTGTTCTGAAATATTTGAGTTTAGACCATGTACCTCTTCTCAATAGCCAGTGATATCCTCAATCCTATAAAATTTAAAGAAATATCTGAATTGAATTGAATCCATATTATTATTTATTATTATTAATAACATTCCTTTGGCTTAATAAATCATCCAAACTTAAGGTAAATCAGGTAGACTTTGCCTGTCCTGGTTTCTCAATGAGAATAGTTTATATACAGTTCTGTTAATCTAGTTTTATGCATGTGTTTCAACTTCTAACACAATTTGTAAATTTGTGTTTCAGAATTTTTCATTGGAAAAAGATACTCATATTCTAACTCCTTATGCCTTGGTTTTACAATCCACATATCCAAAAGTCAAAGATATTCACTGTATGTTTTCTATCACAGGTGAGATGGAAACTGATGAACAAGATGATGAATCTAGCCAGGATCAAGAACTGCCATCTGAAAATGAAAACAGTCAGTCGGAAGATTCTGTGGGAGGTGATAATGATTCTGAAAATGGATTATGCACAGAGGATTCCTGCAAGGATCAACTTATAGGGCACAAAAAAAGATTGTTCACATTCCAGTTCAACAGCTTAGGCAATACAGACATCAATTATGTCAAAGATGATACCAGGCATATACGATTTGATGACAGACAACTTAGACTAGATGGTAAGTTTTATACTGGAATAAATTGGATTTTTGTAAATGTTACAATTATTATTTGGTCAATGAATAAATAATATTTGTCAACTTTTAGGGCAAATCCAAAGGTATACAATGAAAAAGATAAATAGTGTGTGTGTGTGTGTGTGTGTGTGTATGTATGTGTGTGTGTGTGTGTGTGTATGCTTCTTGAGGTTTTCGCGGGTATATGTATGTGTATCTTCGGTTCTTTTCTGGTTTTCTCCCGCGTAAAGTTGGCGGTTTCTTTCGCTGTAAAATTGGCGGTTTCTTTCGCAACGTTTCGGCGGAATCGCAACCGCCATCTTCAGGCTATACGTTCGGGTTCGCT
>JANHFL010004281.1:68017-88298 GCA_032468155.1 Oxyrhabdium leporinum
TTCATCACTTGAGACTTTCAAGAAGAGATTGGACTGCCATTTGTCAGAAATGGTGTAGGGTGTCCTGCTTGGGCGGGCAGGTAGGGTTGGACTAGATGACCTACAAGGTCCCTTCAAACACTTAATCTGTAAGAAGTCAAGCTTAATCATTTCCAAGCTCCTTATTCCAACCCAAGTTCTCCTCAGACATTAAATGAGATGGTAGACTGACTACCCCACCAGAACATCATTTTGGGAGAGAGCAAGAAAGAAAAAGGAGGCAGTAAATTTATTAGGCAAAAGCTTGTAGTACAAATGGCAATGCTCATAAGTACTGTGTGCCCTTGCAGTGTCAGATCATGTAATTTGTTCTAATAGGCTGCCCTTGTGCCCTAGTGGGCCCTGAGAATGTATCTATTCAATGCTTTATTCAATTGGTGCTTAACACTGGAAGAACTTCCTCTTAGCTTCTCATCTGCTTCAGGTTACATTGATTCCTGAATCCTTGATCTGTTTCTGTTTTACTCTTTGAGCCTTAGTTGTTCTGCTATTCTGCCTCTTAGAATAATTTTCTGTTGTATCCCAAAAAACCCCTTTGCTCTGAATTCAATTTCCACCATGTTCTCTAGTTTGATTTGGCCTGAACTATATGAATGGCCTCACCTTAACCAAGGGTGACTCCTTAATTTATGATTTGTTGAAAGCTAGTAGACTAGTCTGCTGCCTCTTGTCACCTGGCCCCTGTAGTGGTTATATACTCAGTCCGGTGGGAAGGTCATCCCAAGTAGGATTGCCACAGCATATAAACTTAATTCTAATTAAGTTTAATTAATTCTAATCTAAATTCAAAGGCAGCTATTTTTTTTTAGTAATATGCAAAGATTTCCACCATTAAGCTTAATTAGAAAGTGAGACCTGTAATATTCAGAATATTTTATTTCTTTGAAATCATATGCGTGTAATCTCATAAAAGCTGCAATTCAACATACATTTTCTTCAGAATAATTCTTACTAAAATACCAGGATAACCTCTGAGGAGAACTGGGTATCTAAATGGACATCACATTTTTCAAATGAATCCATAAGTAGTTTTCTCTTACCTGATTCAATTAAGAATCTGTGTTTGCATAAAATAACTCAGTCCTCTTACCTAAACAGAATATTGCTGCTGTTGTATTGAATACATTAGTGATGGATTTGTGGATTCTTTCATGAGTCAAACAGAAAAGCAAATACCGTACTTTCTGGTATATAATGACCTCACATATATTTCATCAAAGAACAATTCAGTGAAATACATGTATAATATTTTGCTGGTACCCAGCGCCTATTTGGGGTTGTAAAAATCTAAACACCAGATGGCAGCAAATAGAGTTTTCTGTATATGCAGTAGTTGTTCAGATTTATGCACCCATACATGGTAACCCAAACACAGAGTTATCAGATGTCTGGGGAGAAAAAAGACAGAAAGAAGGAAGGAAGGAAAGGAAGGAAAGGAAGGAAGGAAGGAAAGAAGGAAAGAAGGAAAGAAAAGTTTGTTATCGTATAAAGTACAAAATAAAACAAAAATAAAAAAGGAAAGGGGGGGTGCAAAGTAAAAAAATCAAAAGCAGGGACTTCTGACTTTTTTCAGTATAGTAGAATATTAATGCAGTGACAAATCTTCACATTTCTACTAAATACAAGCCATTTCTATAGCTACAGAGTTAACCCAGTCATCAAAACTCAGTCAGTTTCATTTTTTTCCTTCTGTTTCAAATATAAAGTCTGGAAATGATTTCCAAATGGAAACAAAACTGGATAAATTCTTTTTTTTAAAGAATTATTTTAAATAAATATTTTAGAGTTATTTACTAACTACTATTTTTCCCATCTCTTCTTCCACTGTAGGAGTTGGCATGTCTTTCCATTTTACTCATATAAGATTTTCACTGCTGCATTCAACTTACTTTTATATTTCTCCTGACATGTCCAACTTTCACTTCCATGTAATAAAGCAGCAAAAAGCATGTCCTTACACATAGTTGTTTTAGCTTCTTTCAATTCACATTCACTCTTCACAACAGAGCCTTATCCTGCTGTTGGCATTTGAGCATCTTAAAATATTTCCATCTATTTCCCTATCTTTAGTAAACATTCTACTGTGGTGCAGAAATTTATCTTCTTGATCTTATTTTTTGGCATTAATGTACAACTTATAATCATTCACTCCATTTTCCTTGTCAAACTTTGATCTTTGATACATTAATTTTCAGATCCATGCTCCTCACTACATCATACAATCTAACATTTGCTTACACGGGCATGCATTTTGTTATCGTACATCTTCTTTTTCCCGAGCAGAGTAAAAACAGACCTTTTCACTGTCAAACATTTTAAGGAATGCCACTATTAAACTTCATGGTAAATGAATCAATCTATCACCTGGCAATCATATTCTAGCCTTCTAGCCTTTAACATCGTTAATTGTCATCAATTGTGGAAGTAAATTATTTTCTTACTATTCATATAACAACTTGGGATGGTAAAGAAAACCTGTTTCAAGGTGTATATTTTTCCTATGTATGGACACAGAACAGTCCAACTATCCACCAGTGAAAATGCAGTGTAACCAGCAAGCACAAATCTGGTACTGAAATTATTCAGGCAATGAATAACCAACCGTACTTAAGTATGAAATCACATCAAGCCATACCTGCAATTTGATACTTTGGGCATGCTGATGAATCCCGGGCATACTCAAGGGTGGGTATCTAAATGACTAAAGAGGCTAGATCTTGCCAAATTATAAATGTTATCATTGCTTTAATAGACTCATTGGCATCTACTTCCCGCTCTTGGCAGATACTGTGTTAAGTACTAGGACTGTATGAACTGGCTTTAATTCACTTCAACATGGCACTTTGTCCTCAACAGTAACTGTAATTCACTTAATCAGGGCATATTTTACACCTCAGATCCTCTTCTCATCTCTCATCTCTCATCTCTCTTGCATGTGTACTCTATGTGTGCAGAAGACTTTTTCCTTGCCTCTGATTGCTGACTGCAAGCATCGAAAGAGAACTCTCTCCTCTTTGAGGCAGATGGGCAGTTTCAAAGTGAAATTTAAATAAATAAATAAAATTCTGGACATGGGGGTCACTTGGAGCAAAAGCTACTTTTGGCTATTTCAAATGTCAGGGGAGGTTAGCAATGCCATGTAGCTGTTCCATTTCTGAGAATACCAGTTGATGGAAAATAAAAAAATAGAGGTTTTCAAGTAGAAGCTTCATTTAAAATGTGTTGAAGGAAGGAACATTACACTGAAGATCTAAATCAGGGATTGTCAAACTCAAGTCGTCACGGTGGTGTCATGTGGTGTATCAGGACTTTTTCCCCCTTTGCTAAACCAGGCATGCGCGTGGCCAGCATAATGCATCTAGCCCATGGGCCATGAGTTTGACAGCACTGATCTAAATAATCCTCAAAAGGTTAGGATGGTTAATATTTAAGAACAATTCTGATTTAGATGGAAAGAAAGAAATGAATAACTATAATCATGATATATTGCACTTCTGGTGGCTTTGGGAGCAAGGTCTGCAAGGTCCGTGCACCCCCCCCCCAAGCTTTCCCTGTCAGAGGTCTCCGAAAGGAGCCATAGCCACCCTGTGAAATAAAGAGAAGCTCCTGGTAGGTCGAGGAGAGCCGCATCTCTCCCCCCTGACTAGGAAATTTCCCTCATCTGAAGACAAGGAACAGCGGCAGCCAAAATGGCTGCCATGAAATTGGAAACAGCCAGGACCCAAGACTGTGCTGGAGTGAAGTAGGTGAACAGTTTCTGGAACTGGGTGAGAATGAACATCTATCTTATTTGAAACCCCACAAGAATTAGTAAAAGGAGCCATTAATTTTTGAATTAGCTGCGTTTTATGTACATTGGCAATATAAGAAATATTAACTAACTCTAAAAAAGTAAATAAATAAACTGGAGAGAACGGAGGAAGACAGAAAAGACAAATTTGTTAAAACAAGGAAAGCTGGAGCTTAAGCTGGATAAAGGCTGTGCTGGGCATTAACCTTGAAAAATCTGGACTATTTATTTAAAGCTGATATGATTTTCTTTAAAGTTTAAAAAGATCGGGAACTTGGAAAAGACTAATACTGGAATTTAATGAAAGAGTGCCACCTGCTGACAAAAGGAAGAATAACACACCACTGATTTAAAGGGATTTAAAGATACATGAAGCTTGCCAGAGAACCAACAAACTAAACTTGGGATATAAAGACATAAAGAAAATACTTGGAGGATTGTATAAAAGAGGGACCCTATAAAACATAACAAGATGTCTCATCAAGAAGAATGGAATGGAATTTGGGAAGAAATGGCATCAACAATCCAAAGTGCAAAAGAGGCGTGGACAATAGGTTGTCAGGAAATCTTGAAACGACTGGAGACTATAGTTGAAGACTTGGGAAATGCAACACAACAGACACTGAACTTTCAAGACGCCCAGGAAGAGGAGGAGTCAAATGAAGAAGGAGATGAAAAAAATGAGAAAGACAAAACAAATGGAACAAGGGTGGGGGGGAAGGAGATTAAAACCCAAATAAGTGGGATTGACGATAAAAACCAAAGGGAGAGTATTTTAAGGAAACTAAAAAAGAAATTACAGAAACAAAAAGATTTTTATAGGAGAGTGAGAGGGGCAAGAGTAGATAGCTGGAAAGCTAGACAATGGGGAAAGATAGAGAAGAGAGGAAAGCTTAAAATGGGCAATCAAAATTAAGAAGTAGATAGAAATAAAGATCCAAGTGAAAAATATGGAAGACAAGCTAAGAAATGAATAATTAAGAGATTAAGAGATTATGGTTAAAAAAAACAGAGAATAGGTTTAAGGTAGCAGGGACACAATTTTTAAAAAAAGAGAGAAATAGAGAGATGGGATTAGAAGGGAAATACATAACAATGTAGACAAAATAAAATTTGAATGATGGTATAATCGAATTATAAATGTAATATGAAGAAATGTATATTTGCTAAACGTAATAGAGAGGATTGACAATTGCTTATTGGTGTGTGTGTGTGTGTGTGTGTGTGTGTGTATGTTGAATATGGCAACTGAAATAAAAATAACTATAATTCAATGTAATAAAGATTCAACATAGAGTGAATGGCATAAAAATTACATATGGAATTATTGTGTAATTTGACCTATGGTGGAACTAAATAATGATGGATGATAATTTGTATGAAGATACGTAATAGTGTTAGATTTATATAATTTGGTTAAATGATATAAATACAATGGATAACAACTTATTTGTATTAAACGTAATAGAGAGGATTGACAATAGCTTATTGGTGGGTTGTTTTTTTTTAAAAATGAGGTGTTGAACATGGTGACTGAAATAAAAATAACTATAATTCAATGTAATAAAGATCATTAATAATAGCCAATTTGCATGAAAACATATGACATTATGGTGACTGAAATAAAAATAACTTTATAGTTGAATAAATAATGAAGGAAGACTTTGATATCATAAATGTAATAGAGAGGATTAATAATATTTTACCTATACTAAAGATTCAAAAGAGAGTGAATGGCATAAAAATGACATATGGAATTATTGTGTAACTTGACCTTTGGTGGAACTAAATAATGATGGATGATAATTTGTTATGAAGATATGTATTAGTGTTAGATTTATATAATTTGGTGAAATGATATAAATATGATGGATAACAACTTATTTGTATTGAAGGTATGATTCCCAGATATCACACTGTTCACACAACAATGTTTGTATTAAGATTGAAAAATAAAAAACTTTACAAAAAAAAGAATAGTTGCTGTTTTCAAATCAGTTCATTTTCCTTGGGCCAAAATAGACATGGGCCAAGATGTAGAAGAGATCACCTGAGGCACAAATCTGCTTGATCAGACTTGGGTTTAACATAAAAAAAAACTCATCTGCATGCTTTGCTGCCATGATAAACTCACTTGCTGAAGAAATGGTATAAAATGAATTGAGTTATCCTCCTTTCATCTCATTTCATAACTTATCCAAATTTCCCTCCACAAAATTAGATGAAACTGGAACATGGCAAAATAACACTTTCACTCATGGATAATGTCTTTTTTTTCAAAGATTTTCAAATAGATTAAAACTAGCAAAGTTCTACTTTCCAATCTGGCATATTTTCCATATTAGTAAACACTTTTTTTACAGAAAGACAAACATCACTAAAATGAATTTTGTTTCATTTATTCTTTTAACTCAAGAAATACTTCTCTTTAGGATTTTGAAAAACATGAAAGTGTGGAATATAGACCTCCCAAAAAACCATTTGTGAAGTTAAAAGATTGCATTGAGTTATTTACAACTAAGGAAAAGTTGGGTGCTGAAGATCCATGGTAAGAGCAAAATTTACTGAAATTTCTATACTGAAATGATTTCTCACATTATGGAATTTATTTTTACTTTTCTGATAGTTTAATAATAGTTTCTAAGCTTAGTGTACATTGTAGAATAGTGTGTGTGGTGTTTTGTTCCAAAGAGCAGAGATGTTTCAGATATGATGTGGGTGTGTTTGCAGTACATGTCAATAGCTTCCTAAAGAATCGCCTTTTTTCTAAGCTGCAAGAGCTATAGTTATTTAACCAGACCTATATTTACTGAAAAGTAATTGTTACGTAATACTGTACATAACTCACTTCCTTTCTCTCTTTTTTCTTAACTTGTGTAGAAAGGTTACTAACAAAATCCCAGATTTATAATTCTACCAAACTAGAAATTAACATATTGGCAGTAATTAATTAGGTCAAGAGAGGACTATTTATTGCAGTAACTTGTAGAGAGGAGGTTGCAAAACATTTCAACATATGCTTACCCTATGAATCCCATGCCGATGTACCTGTACACCAATACAGGAAATTTTATCTGTAAACTTCAGGGGCTCCAAATACTACTCTGTAATTTATGGGAATAAATGACAGATACTTATGCACATGAGTGTATGCATATAGCTGTCTCTTGTTGTGGGATCTCCAAATGGGTTATCTGGTCCTCCCACAATGACAGTAATGAAAGCATTGTATATGAGGCTATAGGCTACCACTGTTTTTCTCACAATAAAATTCAAAACAATATGTCTCTCAATGTGTGTGTGTATAAAATAATAAAAGATGTATGAACTCTAATAATTATAAATGAAAGTAATCATGTTATTGTACGTGATAGTATATCATTTTGGAATAGGAATGCTCCAATTACTGCATAATTGCCCTTATCCCTCATGCTAGGAAGATTCCCCTTAAGATAATACAATATCTGGTGCCAACCATCGAAAGGGGATTAACAGATGTTTAGGTTGGCTTCAGAAGGAGTTGTGGCACTTGCAAATATTGCAAATCTATGCTGGATAATGGAAAAAAATCTCAATATTTAAAGAACATCTACATCTGTTTTACTGAGTGCAAGAAAGCCTTTAATTGCATCATTAATTAAAGCTGCGAAGAGCCCTGAAAGATTTGGGGGCACCAACATACACGCTCAAGTTGGTGCAGACACTGTACACAAATCAGGAAGCCACTGTGGTTACACCATATGGAGACCCTGATTGGTTCAAGATACAGAAAGGAAGGTGGCGAGGTTTCATTCTTTCACCTTTTTATTCAACCTGTATGCTGTATGCAGTGATCATGAGAAAGCAGGAACTTGAAGAATCAAAAATCAGAGTAAAGACTGGAGGAAAAAACATCAACAATTTTGTTATGCTGATGACATATCTGAAATATCTGATCAAAAAAGATTAAAGAAGAAAGTGATGAATTTTGTCGTTTCCTAACTATCAGAAAGATCAAGCTCATGACCACTCTGATGAATTGAAATGTCAAATTAACAATTGACGTTAAAAAGATCAAATGCAACTTCCCCAGTTATCTATCTACCCTCATCTATGTCCTTCCACTGCCAGGTCAGCCCCCCCCTCTCAGTAGGACCCCAATCATCAGGGCTGATGCAGGTGGGGGCAAAACCCACTCCAAAGTTGGGGACTGGCAAAGTCTGGTGCAAGTGCTGCCACACTGTCTATGAGGGAACTTGCTGGCAGGAGTATTTCAGTTGTCATCACCATGCATGAGAAAAAGGTCAGATTGGAGTGGTTTTAATGGCCACATCCCTGAGGCCTGCCTGCTTTCTCGCTTCTCCTTCCTGCCCTAGAGTAAGGTTGGGCTGGGGCATCTGGGGCTTCCCTGGCATTTTGCTCTTCCTTGGGGAGAGGCGCTGCACTCACATAATACTACAGCACCACCATAACTTGCACACAGACTGTGTCAGGTCTCCCTCATACTCCTGAGGCACCCCCACTGCGACTTTATTTGCTTAACAACCCATAAGTGGGGAAGTTGCATTTGATCTTTTTAACGTCAGTTGCTTAACAACTGTAATCAGAAATGCTGGGATTGTGTTCATTGACTGAACCAGTCATGTGATATCTTGCTTAATGACCACTCCACTCAACATTCAAGATTCTGATCCAAATTGTGAACAGAAGTTGAGGACTATCTGTAGTTCACACTATTCTTTTCCCACAGCTAGCTACAGTTGCTTGAATAAGACAATGAAAAAGCTCGATAGGAGGAAAATCAACTCATTTGAGCTATGGTATTGGAGAAGACTCGGAGATACATACCTTGGACAGCAAAGATGACAAAGAAGCAAGTTCTGAAACAAATACCAGACATACTGTATCCCTGGAAGGCAAAATCACTAAACTTTGTGAGATAAACACAACCTAGCAGCGCTAGTTAGCATTCAGCACCTGTGTCTCAAGCAATTCCTTTATTTCTCCTCACATAAGCAACCTTACTCCTGCCAGCCACCCTACTCACATCTGGGTTGCAGATGGAAAGTACCTCATATTAGGCTAGACAGAGACATCCCTCCCTCCTTCATCTCCTGCCCAAGAGCAGTAGTCAAGCCCCCTGTGTCTCCCTTTTTCATAGATAAGCTTAAAGGCTAGAAGGAAAAAGTTTTTTACTATTTTGCATAATAGAACTGATAGTATATTTTCAACAAGTTTCAGGGAAAACAGAAAAAATATATCTCTTTAAGGTTTTAATTTGTAATAACCATTTAATAAATTAAGCATAGTAAAAGTTTATCTCCATATTTTTCTTGCCACATACTTAACTGTAAAATAAGTCTTTAACAAGATTTTTTTGGTCTCTCCAGGTATTGCCCAAACTGTAAAGAACATCAGCAAGCTACCAAGAAACTAGATTTGTGGTCGCTACCGCCAGTACTGGTGGTGCACCTAAAACGTTTTTCTTATAGCAGATATATGAGAGATAAATTGGATACATTGGTTGACTTCCCAATAAAGTGAGAACCATATCACTAATGGATAGCTTTTGTGTTTACTGTTGATATGCTTGGTATACTTTTAGAAATATTTATTCTAAATGTTTGCAAGAATATATATTAGGTATTTATAATATTATATAATGAATCGGGGATGAGCTTTCAGGCTGAGTGGCCATGGCCTTGTTTTCTTTTGTCCTGATCATGGCCATTTAACCCGAATGCTCATCACTGCTTCATTGATGCTAGCTGTGAAAGCCTACACCAATATAATATTATATTCTATAATATTTATTATTCTGATGAATATATATAGTGATGTAACTAAATTATGAAAGTGTGATTGTTACATTTGGAACTTAACAATAGTTAACTTATAGTTGCCTGAAAATGAACCTACGTATCTGATTTTTTTTTAATTCTAAAATAAGAGGAAGAAGATAAGGCATAGGCCATTGGGTATGTTATATTGATATGAGAGAATATTTTTGCTTTTCTGAAACATAGTTTCAGAACTATACTATAAGTTGTTATTATATAGACAAAATTAGTACACTTTAATTTGAATAGTATTACGTTGCCTTTTTCATCCAAAAAACTCTTTGCTCTCCAGTGTTTTAATTAAATGTGAATATATTTCCCTACATTAATCATGCCAAGTAATTCCACATGTAGACAAAACTTTGATCCTACATCCATCTGTATAGAATTATTCATTTATTTCGAATTATGTGTCAGTTTTATGAAGAAGATCATGAGGTAGATCTTTCTTACCTGAAAGAAAAATGCTTCTGAACAAAATCTGAACATGCTTATGAATGAAGCTTGTTTGATTGAAGCAGCATAGAAGTAGCTGACAGAATGAATATATATACATATACATGCATGCATACATTTAGAAGCCAAATAAATAAAGGATCACTTGATTTAGTAGATTTATATTCTGTTTCCTTCAAGAAATACAAAGCAAATGTGTATGTTCTTTCCTCGTACAGGTATTGTTTACATATGGTATGAGATTGGTTGTCATTAAGTGAACTTCCAACTTTTTACAAGTGAACTTGACCTTTTACAAGACAAGTGTGACACACTAAATTATTTTAGAAACCATATCTGTTGATAAATTATTGTAGTTTTTTACAGTCTTCAATCTCCTAGATTTTTAGTGATTCATTTATTGCTTTACATTAGAATCTAAAGCAACAGTTTCATTGACTTTATTGAAGAAAATGATAATTACTGATAGAGTTTTTGAAAACTAATCTTGTTTGATCTTTTCTTTAAAATAGTGATTTGGATATGTCTGAATTCCTAATTAATCCAAATGCTGGACCTTGTCGCTATAATTTGATTTCAGTCTCAAATCACTATGGAGGCATGGGAGGAGGGCATTGTAAGTAATGTATTTTATATGTATGACTTTATCTTTACTGTGGCTGTTATTAGCATTTTGAGTAAAATGATTTTTCTTATTCTAGATACTGCTTTTGCAAAAAATAAAGATGATGGGAAGTGGTACTACTTTGATGATAGCAGCGTGTCAACTGCATCCGAAGAACAAATTGTGGCAAGTATCAGTTTCCAGAAAAAAATAGCATTATTGCACAGGAACAAGATCCAAGAGTGACTTGCTTATATAATCTATTAAAAGTAATATAATGTTTTACCATGCTATAAAACACATAATAATATAAAACTTTATGCATTGTATTGTTCATGCAGCCAATCGAAATGTAAACCGACAGCACCATTATAAATGTTGTAAGTGAATCTTGTCAATTTCATCCAGAAAACCAGAGAACCCTTGCTTCTTATCCTGTGCATATCACTGAAAATATTTTCTACCTTTAGTTGATAAATGCTTTTCATCCAATATTATTGTATGAACCTTAGGAGGTATTCCAGAAAGCAATGCAGCATACAAAGTCCATTTTTAGATTCTGTTCTTTATGAAATGTTAGCAATAAATTTGTAAACAGACCCTGAATGGTTCAGTTCATTCCTGGAAGTAAGGTCCCCAGTGATGGCAAACCATGTCGAACATGTCAAACGTGACATGCCACAATATTTTGGGTGACATACCAGTATTCACCAACATCCAACCACTATTCTTGATAGCATGCCCGATTCTTGTGTAATTTCTGGAGGCTGTGAAATCCTCATGAAAATGAGGTGTGCTGTCATGCAGCCTCTGGACACTCTGGGAATTTCATGAGGGGGTATGTTCTTGCACTGCTTCCAGGGCCTCTGAAAATCACAGAACAGGTTGTGCTATTTCATGATTTTTGGAGGCTGCAGAAGCTGTAGAAGAGCATTCTCCAAAGCCACTTCAAGAACAAAAGCCTTGTGCAACCTGGAGCTACCTCAAATGAAAGAACACTGCATGAAGATAAGCAGTGTGTAGCAGTTCCTGGGGATATACAAGGTTGGACTGTATTTTTTTAATGAATACGTAAAGAATTGTTTCTCTTTTGGGGGGCCTGCGGTGACACACCAAGAGTTAAGTAAGGCATTTTCCAAATTTTTGACACACTGAGCTTGCCATCACTGTCCTAGAGTAACAGTAAATTTGAGAGGAATCAATTTTTATTACTGATGGGAAGGATCAGTAGCACTGCATGTAACATGTTCCAAAATGTTCAGCCTTTTAAATGCTTCTCTGCTAGCTCCACCATAGCTAGCCTTTTTTAAAACAAATACATAAAAATCATCCTTTGATAGGAGTTGATGTTCCCCAAGTGTTATTTTAAAATTTTATTGGCAGATAAAATTGGCTTATTGGCTTTTCAATTGCTTTTAGCTTATGCCCAAACAAGATTTTTTAGTCTTTTTTTCAGTGAGCTATAGTGCTAACATATTTAAGATTATCCACTGCCTCGTTAGTTTAATAACTACATCTCCCTGACCTGCTTAGTTCTATGTGATCAAATTTGTGTAACATATTTATTCAAAATAAAATAGCAATTGAATGTCAGAAAAGAGACAGCATTGTTTTGCACAGATAAAATTCACTGGCAGTCATATAAAAATTCTCAATATACTCTATGAGTAGAAATAAGTATAATTTTATAAGGACTGCTATTTGTTTTAACAGAAAACGTTAAACCTGGGTAGCTGAACAAACTATTAAATCTCATCTTAATCCTGTTTTCCTAATATGCTTCCTCTTTATTCATCTCTCTCTTGGTCAGTTTTCATTTATGCCTTGTGATAGGTTACTTCTGCATGTATTATCCATGTGCAAACACTTGACCATTACTAAAGCCCTCAGAATTAAATGTAGTATCAGTATAACTATTTGCCAAAGGCAGAGACTAGTTCTTTATGTATGAAAGTAATAGAATGAATTATATTGTCCTTAATTTGAATATATTTTACTATAATAAAATTGAAAATTGAAGTAATTAAAATGGAGAGTTTAACTTCGATAATTAACATTTTCCCCTTTATTTTGCAGTCCAAAGCAGCCTATGTGCTCTTCTATCAGAGACAGGACACAATCAGTGGAACTGGTTTTTTCCCTCTTGATCGGGAAACTAAACAAGGTGCTTCTGCTGCTACAGGCATTCCATTAGAGAGTGATGAAGACAGTAATGAGAATGACAATGATACAGAGAATGAAAATTGTATGCACACTAATTAATCGAAGAACTAGAAGCCATACAGAGAAGAACTTCCTGATGGGAGCTCTCAATTAAAAAAATGAAATTATTCACCAAATTAAAAATAAAATCTGAGATGGGAAATTTCAGATGACAGAATGTAAAATAATTGTTACATTTTAAGTTGTGCAATACATGAAGTGAAACACAATGAAAACATTAGAATTTGTCTCTAATATCTTTGCAATCTTGTATTTACAAGCTATATAGGAAATCAAAATAAATCCCTTTACAATTTCTGCTGCAATCTGGATGAATTACGGTTTCTTTGTTTTGGATGCAAATTAATATTGACAATTTGTGGATTTAGTTTTTTGTCTCAATACCCCAAGATGATTACTGCAAAACCTCCGTTTTTCAATGGATATGCCCTTAGACCAGTAACAAAAACATTGACTAGTATATTCAACTCAATGCAGCAGCATTCTTGGAATGTCAGATTTTCAAGTGTCTCCCTCAAATGTTGATTAAAAAAAATCATGATAAAATGACTTCGAAAAGGTGTTTTAACCTTTTGTAATAAAAATAATCTTCCAGAATATTATGTTCATCTTATTGCTGCTGTGGAACAAGTTCTGGATTTCATGCTGCATTAAGGAATTGAATTTTTCAATTAAATGTAAGTATCCCTCATTGCTTGTTGGATCTACTTTGTAAACATAATCCCTGTTATCTTGTTTATAAGATGTGCGTAACTTTAATCTGGTGTCAGTCCAAAAATTTTGACTGTGCTGTAAGCCCCTCTTCCTCCCAATTTTTAGTAGTTTGACAGTTTACAAACTACATACAGTGTAATAGGTTCCAATTTTTAATAGTATATTGTATTCATAGTAATGACTGTGCATCAAGCTTAGATGACTTTTCCATATAACTTGCCTTCAAATTTGTTAATGGGCAACTGATTCAAAGGTAGGCTAATTTTTCATGTGCGTTCTTGGTGGATTCACCATAGCCTTACATCTTATCTCAAAAGGTAACTTTACTTAATATAGAAGAATTGGCATTTGCATGTTCAAGAGTCAGAACTTGTACAATAAGTAGATAAATTATACATATCTTGAATTGGGTTTTAATTGTGTTGAAGGAGTATGGGATGCCAAAAATAAGTGTGACCGTTTGAAACGTTTTTGTTTGCCGCTTTCCCTTTGATAGTTGAAGAAAAGTATTGTTGATTCATATACAATACTGTCTTTGATAGAAACTCTCTTAAGTGTGGAGGCACACTTCACATATCTACTACCTAAGGTCCCACCATTGTTAAAGCAAAAAGTATGATCTTCACTTGAACTAAGCAAATACAATAGGTTATAAATTGTGTATTGTAAATAAAGTTCACTCTGTGAGTGCACATTTTGGTAAATTATTTATTTATGTTAGCATTTAAAAGTTTAAAATTACATTTGACCAGGATAAAATTAGGTTTGTGGACATGGCTTTGCTTTATACTTTGATATTAAAAGCTGGTGTTTAATCCTGGTATTTTAAAGCTGCTTTTTTTCAATGTAAGCTAGCCTCCTGCATGACAGAGGTTGAAAATTGTCTGCACTTGAGTTCACTTGGGTTTACATTTGAAATGTGCATGTTTTATTTATAAAAATTTCAATAAAGCTATTCAACGCCTTATTTAGTTTTCTTGGGTTTTTTTCAAACATTTGATAATTGCTGTGTGGTTTTAGAAATAACATACTTCACTTAATAGTGAATATGCCATCGTTGAATCAAACACAAATATTGGCCACAGCCAAATTTCAGCCATCTTGAAGATCTAAAAAGAACTGTACAATGGTATGAATGAGTAAAACGTGGGACAATTCTACACATACTTACACCAAACTAAATTCTTCCGAACTGATTAAGATACTATCAGCAATATATATAGGATTGACTACATTTGAATTGTCCACATCTCAGAAATGCCTCACCACTATTTTAGACATCTTTTACACAATGCATTGCTTTATAAAACTGGTTTGACAATAATATAATTTACACTTGGATTTTCCAAGCAGCTGATTTAGAAAATTATACACAATACATGTTCATATGCAATAACTAGGTTCACAACCTGCTTAGACATGGTTTGCTTAACTATGGTTGTTAAAACTATATGTGTTTGCATATTAAGTGGGTTTGGCATAAGACCAAAACCAAACTATATCCTGTATTAGTGTGATACATAAATCAAACCAATGTACAATCTTGCTATGCTAAATTAAACCCAATTAATTTAGAACACTTGTTTTTGGAGAAAACGTGAAAACTGATACGTCATGATGCAGACTAAAACTAAAACACTTGACTTAACTGATATTTCAAATGTTCAGCCTATAACTGTTAAGAAAGTAGACAGAGTTCCCAGGACTGTAAACCCAACCACTTTACTTAATCTCTGTCCCTCCTGATTGAAGACCATCTGGGAAATGATAGGCAGTTGGTCCAAATGATACTTTGCCTGCCTTAAAGGTGATAGTGTGCCCCTCCTCAACTCAATGCTGGATCCAGCTTCAGAAAAAGTTGAGAAGGTGATCAGGCTGTGCCTTCAGTGGATTCTGGAGAAAAGAGATTATATTGATAATGTTTCAGGCAAGCTTCAGACTGGGGCAGACTACTGAATACTAGTCACACTTTCTGATGACTTCCAGCAGAGGCATGCCAGGGTTGCCGCAATTGTTCTACTCAGAGGTGGGCTGCTGCCAGTTCACACTGGTTCTCGTGAACTGGTATTTCAGATTAGATGCAGTTCGGCAAACTAGCAAATCCCACCACTGGCTGGCCCCACCCCTGCCCATTTTTTGGCCTGGTTTTTTGGCCATTTTCAGGCTGTTTTTGGGGGCATTTTCCTGCTGTTTTGGAGCCAAAAGTGGCCTGAAAAAACAGCCTGAAAATGCCCCCAAAATGGCCTGCTTTAGGGACCATTTTCCAGGCCAAAAATGGGCCAGGGCCAGCCAGTGGTGGGATTAGCCCCAACCGGCTGAATCCTACCTCTTCCTTTGAGGCAAGTGGCCGGGAGGCGGGGTTGGGTATGATGAGTGACGTCGCCCACCCAGTCACATGACCAACCGGCCACAGCTACTCAGCCGCAGAACCGGTTGTTAAAAAATATGCAGCCCACCATTGGTTCTGCTTCTCCTGGATCTCTCAAAAGCTTTGGATACCATTGATTTGTGGATCTTCGATTCCCAAGAGAGATGAGGAGTGCAGGTGCTATGTTTTGTGATTATAATCAGTTTCAGTCAATGCTGGCAGGAAGAGAATGCTTGTGGCCAAAGCCCCTGAAATGTAGGGTACAACAGTACTTGGAGTCCTCACCCCTTCTGAATAACAGCCATGAGACTGCTGAGTTTGGTCATTCATCATCTCAAGCAGCATCAGTACTGCACACGAATCTTAGGTTGGCAGAGTAAAGCTATCAACTACTTGTCCCAATGTCTGGATGTGATGAAAATTTGGATAGGGAAAAATCAACTCAGGTTCAACCCTAGCAAGACTGGCTAATTTTATCTTTAATCCTAAGTAGGGGTGCACCTCCCTATTTAGATTAGTACACAATTTGTGATTTTTTTGTTTTCCTGAACCTACAGTCCTGCTTCAAAGAGCAGGTGGAAATCTTAGAAATTAAGAGACTGGAAATAAGAGAGGAAAGATATAAACTGCAAGCATTTGCAGATGACTTGGTATTTATTGTAGAAGAACCACTACAGACAATCCCGAAGCTGTTAAAAAAGATAGAGGAGTTTGGAGAGTTTATTTTCAGTCTCTGAAAATAAACAGAAAAACTAAAGTTATAGTTAAAAATCTCACACAAAAATAAAAAGAAAATCTGGCAGGAAAAGTGGATTTTCAATATCAAATATTTGGGAATATACTTAACAGCAAGATGTGCAACGATAAAAGAAGACAACTATATAAAACAACTTAAGCAAATAAAATTAGATTTTGAAAAATGGAAAAATCTACATTAGTCAGTGTTAGGAAGGATTGCCATGATAAAATAAATATCCTACCAAAACTGCTTTTCCTGTTTCAAACAGTACCTATAAAAATTGAAAAGAAATTCTTTGATGATCTGAACAAATTAATACTGAAATTTATTTGGCAAGGAAAAAAAGCGAGAATAAAATTGAAAATGTTACAAGAGGCTAAAGAAAATGGAGGGTTTCGACTACCAGATTGGCATTTTATATTACCAAGCGTGTGTGATGTGGTTAAAAGAATAGATAACTCTCAGACACAAGAGACTGTTATATTTAGAAGGACACAATCTACAATTAGGATGGCACGCCTTCCTATGGTATGAGAAAAATAAAATTCATAGATATTTTCAAAATCACTACATAAGAAATTCACTCATATCGATATGAGAAGAGATAAAGCCTAAAATATACTTGAAAATTCTAGAATGGCTCTCAACAATGGAAGCCTTTAGATGCCCAAATCTGGTAAAGTTTGAAATAATTGTGACATATAAAGACATTTTAGACACTAAAAGGAATTTAAAATCGAAGCAAGAACAGGACATATTATCAAGGTGGCCTCAATTGCAAATACAGTCTAGATATGATATAGATATGAAAAAGGACAGTTTTTAAAAAGGACAAACACCGTTGAACTCTGAGGAAAAATTAAAGTATATATTTTTTTGTTAAATTTAAAATGGAGAATGAACAAAATAAAAGACAGTTGTACAATGGGAAAAAACTTTGGCTTTAACATAGAATTAGAAAAATTGCAAAATTTATGGGAAAGGAACTATAGAGTAACAATGGCAACTTCTTACAAAAAAAACTATATAAAATGTTTTATAGATGGCATTTACCACCTGCGAGATTAGCTAAAATGTTTAAAAATAGGTCTAGCAAACGTTGGAAATGTAACCAAAGGATGGGCACATTTTATCATATGTGGTGGACTTGTGCTAAAACAAAAAAAAAATTGGGCAAAAATACATAGATGGCTAGAAAAGATAATAGGGAAACATGTATATTTTAAACCTGAACTGTTTATAAGGGATGATATCAGATAAACTTGATAAGAGAAGTTTGGTATTTAGTATTACATGTTTTAACAGCAGCAAGGATTATCTTCGCACAATATTGGAAAGATGAAGAAACACCTCAAAATGAAGAGATAATTAAGAAGATATTAGACTGTGCAGAAATGGAGACTTACATTGAAAATCAAACAGAAGGAAGGCACAGAATATTATCAAACTTGGAATTTATTTTACCAATGGTTGGAAAAAAGGGATGGAGAATAAGAATAGCATTTGTATTATTAAGCAAATTAAATACACAGACAACACAATGTTTATTAAGCACTAAGTAATGTAACTAATAGAAAATTAATAAAATTGATACAAAAAAAAAAGAGCAGGTGGAAATCATGGCCAGGAAAATCTTGTGCACCAGTTGCACCCATTCCTAGACTAGGATATCCTACAGAAAGTCACTCATATTCGGGTCACTGCACCTGTGCATAATTGCAGTGAACTCTATATGGGGCTGTCCTTAAAGAGCATTTTGAAGGTGCAGTGCCCAAAATACAGCACCATGGGCAGTATTAGCTACACTCATGTAATGAGTCTGATTCATGACTTGTACTGGCTGCCAATTAGCTTCTGATTGAAATTCAAGGATTGGTTGCCAGCTATAAATTCATCCATGGCACAGTGTCTATCTAAAGGACTGTATCCATAGTTTCTGCCCACCCTTTACAACTGGACAGAATTGATATGCATCAAATTGATTGATCAGGCAGTATCATCTGATGGGATGCAGGAAATGGGTTTTCTCTGCTACAGTCTCTGCTAATCATTCCCAACCCCAAATATGTGCGTGGCCCCTGCCTTGTCTTTGAACAGTCCTTTAAAAAGGGTTCTTACGGGAATGCATATACAGTAGTATCTCAGCACTAGTCCTTAATTGGTTCTGAGATGTACAATGAGTACTAAAAACAATGAGCACCAAACAAATTTTTCCCATAAGGAATACTGTAGTGAGTCACAAGGTCACTGACACCAACAAGTTCTAATTTGTGCGTTGAGTACCAAGCAAACGATGAGTACTGGGACAAAATGTTCATGTCAAAATGTGTTGAGTACCAAATTCAATGAGTTTCAAAGCAGTTGAGTACCAAGGTACCACTGTATTCAATCATGCTTTATTGCTCTGCCCACTTCATTAACCTGCTTTCACTATGTTTGTACTGTTTCTAGTGTTGTACACCAGCAGAACTATGGTCTAGTTAACTACACAGATATATATGCATGTTCAGGTAAACCTGCCTACAAATGTATCTAAAGTTAATAGCCAACAGTATTATGATTTTAGAGGTAACAGCATTTTCCACCCCCTAATTTTAGCTAGCTCACTTCCCTAGAAAGGCTTAAGGATCAGCAATCTTCTCTGTCTGGGCATTGTCAAATCCAGGCTAGGCAGTATAGAAGGATGGGGAGTTTGTACATGCCTAGTAACAAAATCTATATCTACAGGCTTTTCTCGGGCATCTTCTCAACCTTCTTCTGCAACCGCTATCTTTACTTTCTTCAGAACAACCTTTAAGGTCAGCAGCCAATGAGTCTGTGAAAATATATTCTGTTCTATATTACTCAAAAAGAGAGTGGTGTTTTCCTTTCACTACACTATCTTTTTAAATTTATAAATGCCATTGGTAGTTGGCAGACTAAAGGACATATAGAAATGGAACTCTAATAAACCAAACAGATTCCAGAGGATATTGTGCAAGGTCAAGATTTAATTAAATTAACATTCTGCCTTTTGCTCAACACAGTTAATATATAATCGTCTTGGCCTAAAGCCACCCAGTGAGATTCTGTAACAGTATGGAGTTAAGGTATGGTCTTTCCAGTGCCAATCATAGCCTTACACTGACATGCTTACTGAATTTTAAGAAATTTAAACTCTTAATTTTTTAAAAGCTGCTATTTTGTGACAATAAATTTTGAGGTGCCGAACTGCTTATATTTCATTTTTCTAAACTTGTTTGGTAAGTCAATCTGTCTTCAGTTCAATACTACATCAGCACAACCTTGACGGATTAATAGCAATTATTACAGAAAATTATAATAGTAACGAAGATTCCTTCACATTAAATATTATGGAATAATGGATTCTTTTCATGCACACATATGGCAAATAAGTAATAACCAAATAAGAGTTTTAATTAGTGACTCCATAGTAATTTGAATAAAGATATGTAGCCTAGGTGGCGCAGTGGTTAGAGTGTTGAACTGCAGGCCACTTCTGCTGATTCAATCTAGCGGTTCAAATCCC
>JANHFL010004283.1:3646-18649 GCA_032468155.1 Oxyrhabdium leporinum
CTTCAAGAAGATGCAGTATCCCATGAGCCTTTGTGCCAAGAGAATTCCAACAAGATTTCATTACATCAATATGTACCTCTTTTCTGATTGGCTAAGCAAGTAGTTAACAGGCATGGCAGGATTACTTGTTAGAGTCAGATAAGGTGTGTTTATACTTTTGCAATGATATCTATAAAAGATCAATTAGTCTGGTGGACCAATGGACCCCTTTCTATTCTTCCCATCCCAACAACATTTTTGGAAAGAATTATGTAAATGGACCCTGTTTTTCTGATTGTGAGTGGGATGACTCTCTAAAAATTGAACAGGAGAGGACCAAATGTGGTGTGCCAAGAGAAATCAGCAAAAGAAAATTTGAATTTGACAATGAGCCAGATCTATCCAGGAACTCCAGAAGAAAAATTCTTCTAGACGAACATCCCTTGAAATGCTCTTCACTGCTTCATTGTAAGCCTACCCCCTGCTTGTCAGCAAAGAAGAAAATACAGACTTCTATTTTGGTCGCTGCTGGAAAAGGGATTGGAAAGAATTCCAGAAGCCATATTCTGCATCCTTTCCCTACTCCGTTGATGTTTCCACAACACATCCTCACCTACCGCCCACTGACCCAGTTAACTGTGGGAACAGGGCTCAGCCTTTGCTGAAAACGAAGATCATACCAATCAATCATTGCAGTCTAAACCAAATTAAGAATGAATTACCAATTAGATGATAATGAGGAGAATAGCTGTAGTGCTTCCAATGCTGATGCTTTCCAGCACATAAAGTGGAAGCTACATGGTTGTTTTATGCGCGGATACTGAGTGACAATTGTTTTGGAAAGGGAATACGTTTGTTGGAACCTAGTATCCTGAGTCTCAGCTACTGATAAAATGGTTTGGCTTACAAAAAATAATCAAGAGCTGTTAGTATGTTCTTCTGATCTGCATTGTAGAAATTGCAGATTGAAGTGTACACCAACTGCTGAAATAAGCCAATCATGGAGGGAAAGAAGGATGGAACAAAAGAAGTATGTGAAATGGTTATGTTTGTGCTGAAGCTTCCAAAGCAGTCAGTCTGGTTATTCTTCTAAAAAAAAAAAGACATGTAAAGTTATAGGTAATCATGCCTATAATGGAACTGCTTGCATTGAGCATTGTTCTTTGGAATCTGTTCAGCAGTATAAAAGAGAATTGGAGATTAGCCAGTGCTGGGAAACTTAACAAACTGGTGAATCAAGGTTTTGCATCTCCTTGCATTTTGGAAGAAACAGAAGGCTCTGGTTAACATTCTGGAATGATAGAACTCTAGCCAAGTGGCTAAATTCAGCAATTTAGGTGAGAGTTTGAGCAGAATAAGAATATACATACAAGAACACACAACACACTCCTCATGATGTATCCATGTTTTTGTCTGTATTTATACACTGGAAAGCACAGTGTTCATATACTGGTCTGGTTTATGGGAACAGAGATGTAGGATGTGGGATAGCTTAGGTTACAATATTCAGGTCAAGTCAGGTCAGGAATATTTCATAGTGGTCCAATTAACTATGTTGTAGAGATGTAGGGCTTTTTAATTTGTGTGGGGTTTTTTTAAACTGCCCTCAGAACTCAGGTTATTTTGGTGTTGGGGCTGAAGATCAACTTTTCTCATATCAAACTGGTAAAGTTCTGTTAAGTTTTTGGAGACTTATTCTGCTGACGGAGAGAAAAAATCCTGAGCCCATATAATTTTTCCAAAGATTTCAGTGGATTAGGAAGAATAAAAATGGTAGTTAGGTACAGTTGAATACTATAGAAATGTGGCTACCACTCCAGAAAAATATACAAAAGGTATCAGAGGGCAACTGAAAGGTAGAAGAGGTGGCTCTGAGCCACATTACTTATCTTCTGGTTAGGGAAAGCCACATTGTCAACAACCCTGCTTTCTATAGCTTCCCAAATTCTACACATGTGTGTGCTAGGACCAAAGAACATCATCTCTCTGTGGTTTAAAAAAAAGATTGCTACAAGTGTCTCTTGCTTCTTCTATTATCTCTTATAGCTGCTACAACTTAATCTAAGTATTCTAGTAATAATTTTATATCACTTGCATAATAAACTGTCTGAATGGTTAGGGTTAGGGTTAGGATCCTCCAGACCTTATGGAAGCAAACGACACATAGTTAATTTTATATCTTTACACGACACTGTGATGTATGTGTTCAAATGAAAATTAAAGAAGGTAGAGAAACTATACATATGTATATATAGCCTCCATTTTAGTGAGGGGACTATGTGCAAATTATTAATGCAAACAGTGCTTTTTATATACTGAGCAATGCTTTCCTTTTTCCTAAAACAATACATATTGCCTGAACAGTGTGAGAAACCTGTTATGACTGCCTTCTTCCAGCATCACTTGGAGAATATGCTATTGACTAAGAAATATACCGGTTCTTACCATAGAAAGGGTAAAGTATGAAGGGAATTCTGATAATTCCCAGAAATCTACTGCTAATGGTTATAATGAGGGAATTCATAAAAAATGAACTGCATCTTAGTATAAGCATTCATAAATTAGCTTATGTTTTAATCAGAAAGTACATTAAGCAAGTTTGTGTGTGTGTTTCTCAGTAGGGCCTGCTACAAAGATAACTTGCAGAATGGAAATGTCCATTGTTCAATTACCGTTCAGAAGAAAGCAGACTTGGAAGGATGCCAATGTCTCATAGTTCAACACAAACATCTGACTTAGCATTATATAGACAACAGTACACTCTTTCTTTGTCTATTAATAGAAAGTGGCGACTTCAATGGCCTGCTATAGCATTAGCCATTAGGCAGGAGTATCTGCACTCTTGTATACTTCTACAGAAGGAGAGCATTGTGTTGGGAGGGGAGGAATAGTTTTAGAGTAGTGAAGATGATGTTAACTTTTCATTGTGAAATGGCAAGAAAAAGCAGTTGGACCCAATACAACCAGGGGTTTGCAACTGAAATGGTTAATATGGGAACTGTTGACCTCAACAACCAAAGTGTTGTAAAATAAGAAGCCATTTCTAATGTAAAGGGGCAAGGCAGAATTAAGAGGCTGGTTACCCAATCATACAACTCAGCAGAAAAACAGCCTACCTAATCCAAATGATAATTTCTTTACTTTATCATCTGTGACCAAGCATCAATTTGTACATTGACATACTGTGACATTTATTGTCATTTCTTATCGGTTTCTCTTGTATGCCGATTTCCTTCCACTTCATTGCAAATCTTCATGAAATAAAACCATATGCTCTTCCATAGCAACATTCTAATACAAACACAGACTAATCTTTGTTCGCTGGAATACACAGTCCATCCCCCTCCATTAACACAATCTGCATCTGCATGCAGTTCAACCAAATTCCATAGCAACCACATAAATAAAAATGAGTGTTTTTTTAAAAAAAAAATATTTAAAAATGTTTTCCGGGAAATAGTTTGGAACATAAAAGGAAGAATGCAGTATTTGTAAGCAAAAACAGCTTGAATTGGGTAGCATCACTGGTTATAAAAGGATTCTTTGCAACTTTCTGCTATAAAATACTGTTATGCGGCCTTAATTTGCATTAAGTAGAATTGCAGATTCTCATCACCCATCTTTTACATGGGTATTGTTCCAAAATAAAAATTACAAATGGCATCTTTAAAGAGAAAGGCTACATGTTTGGCCTGAGAAAATGGTTACACTTAAACCACCAATTTTGTATCCACCATAACTAGTGAGATATATTAATTGTACATACAACATACTTAAAAGAGACAAAAAAGATGGAGGTAAAACAACACAGGCAGAATTAAGTATCAAAACTTGAAGAGTTAGCTCAAAAAGTAATTTGAAAATTAGACAAAATTAAATAAGCATTTCAGTACTTTTTTTTTTAAAAAGTTCCCAACCTTATTTAAAAATAAATTTATTTTAAAACACAAACTTTGAAAATTTGATAGGGTGGGTTGTATTTGTTTACTATTTTTGGTAGGATAAGGGAATTCATACAGAATAGTGAGTTGTGTAATAGCCCACTGCAAAAATATTACTATCAATAATAATAATAAAACTATTGAAATGTTACAAGGGGTGAGCAGCAGTGCTATTTAATCTCTCTCCTATCCCCGTAACATTTTGGCTTTCCCATACTGGGTAACCCAATAGGAATGACGGGGTCCACATCTGGTTGGGTTCAGCAAATGTTACAGTAGATGATATTCCACTTTCTTTCAGTTATGTAATCCTGTAATTATTTTTCAGTTCATTTCAAATGCTGCTTCCTTCAAGTGAGTTCAAAAGTGACTTTATCAATAGGAGGACCAATTCATTCAATCCCTCTGCAAACGATCTGACAAACAAGGACCAGTTCTAGTAGATGGTCCAGAAATACTTCTGATGAGTCAGAGGCAAGACCTGACCCTCCTTTCCTCCCACCTTAATGGATCCCTACTACTAATTAAACTTATTGAACTAATCACAGGGATCTTCATGAAAGCTTCCAAGTAAGATGCTGGGGAATCACATAGACTAGAGCGAGTGCTGATAATACTTTGTTAAACAATCGTGAGCCCAAACATAAATGATCTTCACATTCCTATTCCTTGGGATCCTCTGAACAGGCAGTTAATCTAATAAACAGGCTGGAAAACCATTAAAAAGCTTGGCTGCTGCTTTGGTATTTCTTGTGCTGTGGAACAATGAAGGGCTACATAACCCACTCTCCCTCTTTTTATAAAAACAAGACAATAAAGTTATCATAATAAATAACATTTACTCACCCTTTCAGGCAAGGACAATGAGCTAATGTTTATTTAGTATCTTGAAGCTACAAATGTACCAACCCAAGAGCTAAAGTTGCTATTACCACAGCAGTTTTTCCAGTGCGTTGTCCAATCTAGCTTTAAATGACTCACTTAATGAGATGCTCATCATTTTCCCCAGAGAGGCCACTGCATAGAGCAGTTAAGTAAGTTATTGAGATTTTAGGTTATTCATCAAAACTCCTGTCAGCTGCTTTTTAATTATTTGTTTGAAGTCCATCACCAGCACGTCCATTTGGCAGATAGTCAGGGCTTGTGGGAGTCTTTTGCTTACTATAAAGGATTCTCATAATATTCTCCTTAATAATATGGTAAAGTATGACGGATCAATTCACAATCTGCTGACTGAGACACCCACAGTGCTCCTTATTAGCTCCATTTTTGGCTTGGCTTGGCTTGAAGTACTGAATAGGCTCCCCAGGACTCCAAGTTGTGGATCCTGTGCTACTCGTCATCTTTATCAATGATTTGAATGGCAGGGTTGATGGATGCGTAGCAGGTCTGCTGCGAAGTCTGGCTAAATACTTATGAGAAGTTGTGAAGTGTTCCAGACTGACTTGAGCTATGAGCTGAAATGAACAGAATGGAATTTAACAGCATCTAGACAGGAAAAATATAAGGCACAAATGTAAGGTCAGCAAGACTCGGTTTGGTATTTGTTTAATAGAAAAGGATCTGGGTATTCCTGTTAACCACAAGCAATATATGAGCTAGCAGAGGGATGCAGATACTGAAAGGGCTAACAATACCATGATATATATTAATATGAGCCTAAATCAGAGGATGTAATTGTTCTACTCTATTTTGCCCTGATTTGAGAGCACCAGTTCTGTGCACCCTTATTTTAAAAAATCTGTACTGAAACAAGTTGAAAAAAAGGGACTACCAAGTTGTAAATCAAACCCTATGAGGATGTTAAAAGACCTGGGCATCTTTACTTTATAGTAGAGGTGGCTGAAAGAAGAAACGATTGCAGTCTTAAGGGCATATTGCAAAGGGAGTGGACTTATGTTCTATTGCCGAGGGCAAGACCAGAACTATAATTACAAAGAAGTAGATTCAGTGCGGAGTTCTCATTCCCCGGAGGTCATCAAAAAGAGGTTGAGCATGCATCAGATATGCTGTGATGGAGCCTGCACGGAACAAGTTATAACTAGAACACAGAATAATAAGGTTGGAAGGGCTTGGAGAACTTCTAGTGAAGCCCCCTGTTCAAGCTGGAGACCCTATGCCCTTCTAGCTACCTAGTGTCTTCTTGGAAACCTCCAATGAAGGGAGCACCTACAACTTTTAGAGATAATCCATTCCTCTCATTAATTGTTCTATTAGGAAATTTCTCCTTAGTTCTAGATTAGATCTCTCATTAATTATCTTCCACTCATTACAGGTAGTCCTTGACTTACAACAGTTCATTTAGTGACTGCTCAAAGTTATAACAGCACTGAAAAAATGACATGACCATTTTTCACAGTTACATTTGCAGCATCCCCATGCTCATGTGATCAAAATTCAGATGCTTGACAACTGGTACATACTGGTATACTTATGACCATTGCGGTGTCCTGGGATGAAGTCATCACTTTTGTGAACTTCTGACAACCAAAGTCAATGGGCAAGCCAGATTCACTTAACAATTGGGTAATTAACATGTCAACTGCAGTGATTCCCTTAACAACTGTGGCAAGAAATGTAAAATGGGGCAAAACTCACTAACAACAGAAATTTCAAGCTCAACTGTGGTCATAAGTCGAAGACTACTTGTACTTCTTGTACTGACCTCCAAATTGGTTGACACCTTCTTCTCTCTGACATCCCCTCCAATATTGGAACACTGCTATCATATCATCCTTAATCCTTCTTTTTGTTAGACTAGACATACCAAATTCCTGCAATTGTTCATCATATGGTTTAACCTCCAGACCCCTTATCATCTTTGTTGCTCTTCTCTGCACTCTTTCTAGGATCTCAACATTTTATGTATTCAGATGACCATATCACTAAGATATTTTATAACTCCATGAATTTATGCGACAGCCAGTGTAAACTAAACTAACTAAAAAAATTAATAATGTTTAAGTACTGTAGTTATAGGTCATTACCCCAGAGACATGGCAGTGTTGAGCTGAATGACTGAACTAGTTTAGTAGTTCAGTATCATACCTTTGCAAATAATTAGAGCTGTTTAGATTTTTCCAGCTATTCTGGGTTCCTTCCCTACATTCCAATGCTGGTACATCAACAAGTGACCCGAGAACAACAACAAAGGCAACAAATGGATTAACTAGATTCTGACTTACGATCCTCAATAACATTCCCCTACCCCCAAAATGCTCTGTGGTAAATATGTTTGCCACAACAAATGGCAACAACCTTGAAAAAATGAAGTGTCACATTTCTTCATTTTATTGACTCTGCCAATATGGTTATCCTATATCTTCTTTAAAATAGCTAGAACTAAAATATATTAAAGCTCATTGGTACCATCCTTACTATTAGTATGGAATGCAATCTGGAATACAGAAGAAATATGAGTTAATGTGGAATAGTTAGCAAGTGCTTGAAAATTGAGCAAGGAGTGACATAAAGAGATGTCTACCTGATTCTTTTAATGTATTTATGATACATCTATAAGGTAATCTTGAAGCTATGTTGGTTAGAGACATTAATGTACAACAAATATTTACATTGAGGTCAAGAAGTGAAAATAAGGCAAGCTTGCAAATTCTATAAAATTCTATTGTACAGTTGATCCTTTAATCTTTATTGAATGTATTTGTTCAGTCTGTACTGTTTTTTTTAGTGATTTTGAATTTTTTAATATAAAAAATAACATTCAAAACAAATATATTTGCTGCATATGTCCTCAAAATGGTAAGTGTAATTAATATAAAACATTCCAATCTGTGTTCCACTGATATCTTCAGGAGCTATCATGGATTTCTCCTTCTTCCTCAGAGGAATTTTCCTTGATCATGTCCTCGTTAGATTTATTGATTTCTACAGGGGAAAAAGAAATATATTTATGCAATTTTTGCTATTTACTCAATCTAGTTGAATCTGTCACTAATGTGCCTATCTATAAGCACACCATTAATGATAAATAGCTTGCTACGAGATGCAGAAATTCTGGATTTGCTATAAAATTATAGTCCTCAAAACAATACAGGTAGTTGTCATTTAGCAAGTGCCTTGTACAACAATTCTTCAAAATTACAATGGTGATGAAACAGTAACTTTGGGACCCATCCCTACATATAAGCCCTTCCCAGGTCTGTAAAACAAAGGAAAGCTGAAGTGAGATCATAAGCACAGTTGCTGTTTCACTTAGCAACCACTTCACTTAACAACTGAGTTGCTTGTTCCAAATTGTGTTTGCTAAATGAGGACTACCTTTAAAAACATTGCTAACAGTAAAAAAAAGGTTCTGTTATCCTCTGATCAATTAAGATAATTTCAAATCTTTAATCTAGGGGAACATGCTAATGTCTTAAAACTAATAAAGTGGGGAAGAGAGGAAAAAACAGAATGAACTAGACAACCCGTTTGGGTCATTGTTTCAGTTAAATAATCATTGTGCACTATCCCCTCTGCTCAGTCACACAATCCCATTCAACATCCTTGTGTCCCCTCCCTACCCTATTCCCCCTTGATCTATGTTGCATCCTTGCCACACTTCTCAGGTATCCTCCCTGACTCTCCCCCTTGCACACCCTCCCCAATCCTTGCCACACTTCTTGTGCACTCCCTTGTTCACTCCACTACATGGCAGAAGCCACTTACTTGCCTACTGGCTTTAGACTTGCAATTTCCTGCAGTCTTCCCCACTGATTTTGCTTGTGGAAAGCTTGCAGAAAGTCAATGGGGAAACTGCAGAGGTGGTTACAAATTGCTTGGGTAAGTATGCCCCACTTGTACACCATTCCCCAGTCCTCCTACATTCATGCTGGCCACTCACACACCTTCATGCACTGTCCTGACCCACAGGACATCCTCACACACTTCTCCAACCTGTGCCGCACCCTTGCTACACTTCTCAGGCTTTGGGGATGTTTGCAGGGACACCAGCGATCACAACTGAGTTTAGACTGCTAGCTTCTCCAATGAAATGTGGAATACTGTCAGGTAATTTGGAAATGACAATCACATTTCCTGCTCTGGCTTGTGGGAAGCCGCCACAACTTTTAAAAATTTCAGTCCCAGGGGAGTACCGAGTCCCAGATTTAGATACATTCTAAAAGCTAGCCACTTAAAGTACCCTGGTCCAAAAATTGTTGCCCTATGATGCTCTGTTTTGCTCAATTGAAAATTGTCAAGAGTTTTAGCAGTATATAGACATTATATGTCAACCCCGCCCCAAAATCAAATCTGCACCAACAATCAAATGCCCCTAATTATTCATGGCAGTTCCTCAACAGCTGATTTCTAGGGACACACCCATCCTTTACTCTATGGGTCAGAATGCTTCTGGCAATGGAACTGCCAAAAAGTAATAACACCAAAATAGTGGTAGTTGTTCTGTGGGCATGGTCAGGCTTCATGAAAAGGATATCCATTTTTGATAAAGATGAGCATTCCTTTTACTATTTGTTTTAAGTTCTAAAAATATTATTAATTACTGTTTCATCCATGACCATTCCTCCCCTCTCATATTATTATGTATGCTGGAAAGGTATGGGCAGAAGTTCTGTGAGATATAGTTATGATATTTAGGGCAAAAACTAAATAAAGTTACTACGCCAGAGACAACCTGGTATTTCCTTTTCCTGCAATTTATTCTGATAACGTGATACTTGGTGTCTGAGCTCAGACTTTAATGTCAAAAACTTCTGTGATGTGAATCCTAATGATTGGAATTTCAGAATCACATTGGATTTCAACGTTAGCCCAGGATGGAAGGGTGATCTGGATCATTATTCAGAAAATGACCTTTCATTCATTCGAGACTGATACTTGTCTATTTAGTCTCCTAGAATTCTGTCTGCTCAAAGAAATGGAAGATTTAAAGGATTGCTGAAAGAGATTATATGGTGATCTGATATTATCTCAGGAGCACTTTTCTTTTCTTACTGTATATTCTACTGATAGAAGAATGCCTGGAAATAAAGAATATGATATCACTTCTGGCAGTGATTTTATTATACATTGCCTAATTTCAAAGTGGTTTAGCTATGGAAGCCTTGAAATCTTGGAATACAAAAAAAAACCTTAATGGAGAAGGCCTGATCTAAGTGGCTTTAAAATGTTTATCTAGTTAAAGAAAGATAAGCATTTTGGCTTTCATGGCCCAATCAGAATAAATTCTGTCCTCTATTTACATTATTTCCTGATTCTTCTTGCAGTGAGGCATGTATAAATTATGTGCTTCTGTTTCAAGAGATTTAGAAGTTTTGATTTCCCTTCTCTCAACACAATAGTGAACCCGCACTGTATTGTTTTATTGATGTAGAAGCAGAATCTTTGAACCATAAAATCAAAGGATCTAGGGTATAGCTGCATACGGGTAGTCCTTGACTTATGACCACAATTGAGCCCAAGACAGTTGTTAAATGAGTTTTGCCCCATTTTACAACTTTTCTTGCCACAATTGTTAAGTGAATCACCGCATTTGTTAAAGAGGATCTGGCTTCCCCATTGATTTGCTTGTAGAAGGTCTCAAAAGGTGACCCTGCGACACTGTAACCATCATAAATACATGCTAGTTGCCAAGCATCTGAACTTTGATTATGTGATCATGGGGATGCTGCAACAATTGTTAAATGTGAAAAACAGTTACATGTTTTGTTTCCATCAAGGCGGCTTTCTAGAAGCGTTTAGAGAAAATGGTGCTTTCAAAGAATTAGCTTAAATTATGCACTTCACCACATAATCAGATACTCAATTCCTTTCGGCCACTACCAAGGCCACACATCTACTTCAAGGGGAAGGATGTCTACTGTGAAAAAAACTGGCCAAGATAGCTGCAGAGTAGAAACTTTCCAAGCATGCCTTTCCTTTTTATTTTTTTTCTAACCTAAGGAGTGATGGAGAGCAATTATGTAAAGGGGCTCAGGACTCCGCCTCTCAGCAGGAAAGCTTTTTGAAAAACCGAACAGAAACTTGGTCGGGGGGTGGGGGTGGGCAGAGTTATCCAAAAGACAGACTGAGTTGAAAATGGGCTAGGTCTGTCCAAACGCTGAGAAGGAAAAAAAAAATCAAAACAATCCCCTAACAGTCCTATGGGATAAAAAGGGGAGGTCAGAATCTTGGAACATTGCCAATTCCTTCATTCTAAGCCCGCCCCCTTCTCCCCTAGTCATGTCACTCAAGGGAGAGCTGTTATGCAGACATTTTAAAAATCCAGAAATCAAACCCGGCAGTGCTTTTCCCTGTTTCTTTGTCTAAAGAATACTTTAGTAGGACTGCAGGTAAAGACAGACTTTCAAAGCAAAAATCTTGACAAAAGCTTTTCAGCTATAAAGATATTAATCTCTTTTCTGTTTCTTGCACAGGGAAACATTTCCTGCCTTCTGTGGGATTGTTCCCCAACAAGTTTTGGTGGCATCATCCTCATTCCAGCATCACTATGACGACTTGTCTTAAAGTCAAATGAGAACTGAGGACTGATCCCTGTCGTCTAAACGGAAGATCTAAAGAATATCTTTGGGGCATGGAAAAAAGAGCTTTTTCCATTCTTCCATTCCTATTTTTCCCCTCTTTATTTTGCTGGTAAAACTATTTTTATAATCAAAGTAACGAAATATAAAACTGGAACAAATGCCCTTTAAGCTTCTCCTAAAGAAACTATTAACGTGTGACATGGGAACTCTGGTGCCCTCAGCTGGGAAGTCAGGAAGGGAAAAATAATATCTCTGTTCCAACAGATCCAATGAAATACGGGTTATCTGCTATAAGGCATCTCAATATCGAAGAGCGCACTCCATCAGAAACCCAGGACGTTGCACACTGCCTTGTGTTTTGGAATAACAAAAAGGTAAATTTAAAATGTTAAGTATTATCTGATAGAAACATTAACTCCCTCCCCCCCCCCAATATCTATGAATGTGACTGCTGAAGATTTGCAATTATCTTGAAAAACTTTATCTTCTGTTGCTCAACATAAAAGTGTTCCTCTCATTTCTGACAGATGGACAGATGGACATACAAATATGCACAGACATATACTGAGAGAATCACTTCCACAGGTTTATGACTTGAGGGAAATCCCCAGTTGAGGTTTCAGCTGAAATAAAAATGTTTTGCCTGCCGAGTTGGAAATTTGCACAGAATTACTTTATTTTGTTATTTTTCCTTAAGAAGTCATCTAAAATTCAAGCTTGCCTTCCTTTCAGGGCAACACCTTTGTGGCAAAAAGGGACAGGAACCAGACATTATGGCATGACTATGTTTCACTGCAAGTATTAAGAAAGCAACATATGCAATTTTTCAGTTATAACAGCTAATAAAATAATTTTGTCAGGTGGTATTGCATTAAAAATTTTCTTAGATCTCTAATTCACACAGAATATCTCTGTACATTTCAATATTTCAACATAATGCTGTGGAATAGGAGCCAATGATATTGTAATCAGGACTGCCTAATGCCTGGCTGTTGATGTCATAGTGTGATCACTCATTTCCTGATGTGCTCATCACCCAGGTCCGCGTTCCAGCTTACCCCAATTCTCCTTTCATACCATTATTAACTCTTACTCACAGGAGGCAAAACAATTTTACATTCAGAGAGGAATCCACACACCCCTAGTAAGGACCACTTATTTTACTCAAGCAGAACGAATGTAAAACTTACAGGCAATAATGAGTACTGAGAAACAGAATAAAAACTAGAATGTCAACAACTTCTGTATAATTCTACCAAGAAATATCTTAATAACTATACATCAGAAATGTACTGGATTGATCAGATAAGAAAAGCATACAAGGGTTTTTTCCTGAATTGAGTCAGTTTTTTAAAAAAAGTATGGCATATCAAGAATAGAAAGATTGGTTTTTCTGTAAAATTTATTCTTTCAGTTGGATAGCAATACAAGTGAGATTCAGCATGCAAACAAAATTTAACTGCCTTTTCTTCTGGCTTCTGCTGTCAAATAATTTATGATAATTCAGAGATTCACCATATGCTGGCAACAGTACCATTGCTGTTGGAATTAGTGAGCTTCCCCTAAAATATGTTTGCTGCTAAATTCTTCAAGGTTAATCAAGAACTATGCTTAAAGCTTACTGGAAATCTCTCACATTTAGCATAACTTTTATCTTTTTAGTGCCTTTGCATCCTCTTCTCTCTCTGGATATCTGTGCCAGTTAGACAGATCCTATGCTGTACCATTCTCTTCCTTTGCATAATCCATAAAGAAGTATATTTCAGGCAACCAATGGAAAATCCATAAAATTTACTAAATCCTATCAAATTCAAATTCAATTTTCTGATCTTTTTTTGGTGCTCTTCAGGCACCTTGGAACATGTAACTCTTCAGCAGCTCAAGACTGCCTATTTCTTTGTGTCCTAGCCCTATGATTCCTGAACTGTGCTCTGTGGTGACTTAGAGCACTGAAGAAAATTCACAGGGATGCCATAGAATATTTTACAACTTAATAAATTATTTGCAATATGCCAACATTTTTACATTGTAAACCGCCCAGAGAGTGCTGTAAAGTACTATGGGGCAGTGTATAAGCCTAAAATACTATTGCTATTAATAAATGGAACAGTTGATGAGTTTGCTGTGGCACATGGAATGGCATACAGTTTGAAACGTACTAGAGATGCTGTAAACCAAGACAGTTTGAGTACCAGTTGAATTGAGTTGAACTGAGTACCTTGCGTATTACCCATTTTTCTTTTCTCCCACCAAGTCCAATTCCAACACTAGTAACTTCCCGCCCCCTTCTTGCTCATGTCACTTTCCTCCTATGTATAAAAAAACATTACTTTTCATTCCCCAGATCTTTCTTAGCCTCATATTATACGACAAATACAGTCTATATGTCTGAGAGATCATGTGATGTCAGAGAGTACTTTATTCATTCCATCACACTGATTCCAGTTTTCAACTTTTATTTAAAATACTAATGGGCAACACTTTTTAGTAATTGCTGAACTGTTATAAGCATCCCTAGGAATTAAAGTTTAATAGTTCCTGAAGGGACTCCGGGTTCTCAACTGGATTTTAATGGTTTCATCCTATACAAAGCAGAATTTATAGACATAATTTGAACATTTGAAACTCTGTGTAGTACATAGACTTCCAATTAAGGGTCATTTGTTCTGGAAAACTGCAGACATTAAAACATGTGCTACACGCGAGTATTATCTGGAAGAATATTTGTAACGTATCTACCCTATAAAATTCAATTACTTAGAAATCAGAACTGCAACAATTAAATTACATGAAATTTAACTATAAACTTTTGTGCCAATCAGGTATTTGCTGTATATCATTATCGTCATCATCATCATCATTATTATTGTTGTTATGAAACAACTATTCATAGACCACTACCTAAGTACACGTTTATTCACTGCATCAAATATTATTTAGAATATACAACAAATACCTTTGTTTACATTGTGGTCAAGAATCACCATATCTGTTGTGAATTTCCGCAATACCACATGCAGAGTTGGATATTCAATGACAACCTTCCCTTTCAAATTGTCTAGAAGGCTTTTATTGGAATCCAGTTCTTGATACCTTTTGGAAAGGATAATAAGCATAGTAAGTATTATACAGAGATTTGATTATTCCAACATAAACAATATGATCTTTTTTTCAGGAAGAAATATTCATTTCTCATCAGGTGTCAGCCTTAAAAAAAATTGACAGGTTTGCTGATCAAACTTCAGCTTTCTAGGACATGTGAAAATATGTTTAGTACTTTGGTGAGTCACTTTCCAAGACATATTTTAATGCAGTGCTAATTCACCTTGTATTCCATAAAGAGATGTGTATTTCAGGCTGTCAATGGAAAATCCCTAAAATTTATTCAAATGTATGAGGTAATAATACATCTCCTACAGCTCAACATTCTGTTGCAATGTGCAATTCCATATTGTTGGCCTTTAAAAACAGTCCATTTTTAGGATGTTCCATCATGTTTTATTTCTTTTCCTTTCCAGCTACAGGAATACCTAATTTGGGCTTTGCTTATGATGTTGAAATAACTTAGCTATGTAGCATTCTCTGAGAGAAAGGGGGAG
>JANHFL010004283.1:47984-64211 GCA_032468155.1 Oxyrhabdium leporinum
ATCTGTGCATCCAGAATTATTAAAAATCGGCTTATTTATTGAAATAAATCTAGATCTACTCCCTCTCCTCTCCCCCCCACACACCCACCCCGCGCTAAAGCTACATTACTGTACTCGTCCAGGGAACCATTCAAAGCAAGACGCGACTCCCGCTTCCCACAACCGGCTTATAGTAGCAGCAGAGCAGCCGAACGGAGGCTACCACTGAGCGGTCCCACGCGTGGAAGCTTAAGAGTCACGAGGTTTGTTTCTCCACCCTCCATCGGGATCGCCCCTAGGTTCCTCCTGAAAAGCTCGGGCCCGGCCGCCGGCGAAGCAGAACTCGTCCAGCCGCGCTGTGGCGAAAGAAGTGATCGGAGGAAGGGAAAGGAGGCCGGGGCCTACCTCCGCAGCGACATCTTCCGCGGAGGGCTCTCGTCCGCCCCGCTCGGAGCGGCTCTCGTCGCGCTCGCCATGCTCGGGGCCGCGCTTTGGGCTGCAGAGCCTAGACTGGCACGCGGCGGCTCGTGAGAGCGCGAGACACCGCTCCCTAGCGGCAAAGAAGCATCGGAAAGAAGCCCCGCCCCCGGATGACGACGCCGGAGCTGTCGGGTTGCTTGCCCCTGGCTGAGATGCTTGGAAGTGTGAACGGAGGTTGTGGGGATGGGGAATCGTTCCTGGCAGACCCGGGCAGGGAAATGGTGTTGTAGTAGTTCCTCTTTTCTTGCTGAGGAATCGTGTAAAATGGTGCTGGTGCAATTGGCCGTAAGCAGAGCAGACTGCAATGAGTAGTAAATGGTATTGATAACTGGGGGGTAAAAGGAATTGACCCTTAACTCGTGAAACCTGATTCCTGATAAGCTTGGGAGCCTGAGTGGATCAAAAAAAGGAAATGAAGCGTTTTAGGCGTTTGCCTTTATTGTTTGTCCACTCCCGCTGTAAGGGGCATTCTCTGTGATAGATGCTAGTGTTAGTATTTCATTTTTAATGGAGTTGTGGCTCCAAACACAAGCTTCTGGGGAGTTGTATCTGGTCCAAGGTTTCTTGAGGTCTGCAGTGTGGTACGCTTTAATTAATTCTCTGCTGCTCTGAGTTCAGCTGCTCCTGCTGTAGCAGTGCAAGGGAAGAACAGGGTTGGAGAAGAGCGTTACTTTTATTGGTTCTGTCTATTGAACCAACACATATTTATCTGCAATAAATATACATAGGTAGTCAGTAAACCCCACTAAGGTGTGGTGATACTGGTTAAGGAAAGGCAAATAAATTAGCAGCAAATCACTATTTACTGAATTTCTGAACTTCACTTATCCAGGATAATTTAAATGGGGGATGGATGTGTTGTCCTCTATCTGAAGGGCTTTAAGGAAGTCAGCATTCTACTTAAAAGTATGGTGCTCCTTATAATTTTTATATAGAAAAAAATCTTTGGAATGAAAAGTAAAACAACTACAGCATTTTCTCTCCTTGATAGCACTAAAAGCTGCTTGAAACATTGCCCTAGATAAGAATTATTTGGGGGGAAACCTCAGCCATAGACCCAATTATTCCTTGAGATGGGAGACCTCCAGGGAATACACTGGGAAAGTGTAAAACATCTTGGCAACAATAATAACAAACTGTATCTGTGTGACAAGCCCTGGGTGCTTTCTGAGCTTGGCTGTTTGCTTCCAGAAGTTTCATTACCAGATTAGGTACTAGTGCTAGTGAGTATGGTGCTTGCTCAGTTTATATACAGTAACTTGACCTGCCAGTGTTGGTGAGTATGGTGTATTGTTGCCAGGAAAACAGTATGTCTATATCCATGAAGTCAGTAATAAAGCTCAACAGGAAGAATAACACACCACCACCACTACCATCATCATCAATGTTTCAGAATGGTCTAATACCAGAAATGGTTCAGGAGCAACATGTGAACATGTGAAGTAATGTCATTCACCCATTGATGAACTATTACATCCAGGGATGTAAAATTCTTCGTATAACTACACAACGAGTATTTCCAGATTCGGATACCTACTAATTTTAAATAAACATGGTAATAACAAAACAAAAGATTTCTGAGTATTTAGAGGATTAGATTGTTTTTTCTGCAACAAAAAACTTAGAATTATTAAAAATAATTTCTTATATTTTATAAATCACCAAAGTCTTGTGATAAATGTAAACAAAATAAGAACATACTTATGGGTTACTCTACAAAAGTTTGATATTTAGAATAACAAATGAACGTTGAACAACAAATTTTTGATTCTATCTATATAGAGCAGGACTAATCAACTTGTGCTTTTTCCCTTTAACTAGTCCCTGTGGATCCAATAAGGATAAAGCAGTTGCTCTAGATTTGCAAGTGGTCAGGCTGTGTATAGTACGAATGCACCTATGAATTCATGGGTAAAAATGATGCCTGAAAAACTAGTATATCAGAGAAAATTAGTGTAAAGATTGTTTCCTTCCTGTGGTCAAAAAGATGCTTTAAACCTTTATCTTTCCCACTGCTTGAAGTTATACATTCTAAACTTTATTCTGCTGATCATTACTATTTAGTAAATTGTTTCAGATTCATGTTGTAATTAGCTTATTTAAATGGATAGTACTGGTAACATACTAAATCTATCCCAGCCCAGCCCAGCCCATCTAAAAGGAAGCAAAGCTGGCATGTTTTCTTTGAAAGGGAGTATTAAAGTATCTGATATTTATTTAAATATTGTTAAAAAGCATTTATGAGAAATTAATAAACTTCTGAAAATATTTTGGCACAAAAACACAATTATTTAGGAGTATAATTTAATAGCCATTTAAATATATGCTGTATTAAGATTTTCAACAGTTACAAAATATTTACACAAGATATAATTATAGATTGCCCTGGAAAGTTAACATCTTTAAAGATCATTGTATGTAGTCTTCTAGAAGTACAAAATTCTGTTCTTTTTATAAGCACCAGATATGTCTGTCACATCCATTTCATGTTACAGACAGAAATATTTTCAAAACAAGATTTTCACATAAATTAATGTTTTCAGTTATCATGACTTATGTGACCAAATATTTTTAAGACACAATTTTACAATGAAAAGTTCCTTTGATGTAACCAGCACATACAGCCTACAAAAAAAAGTAAAGGGAAAAAAAAACACTTTGTTATATATGGAGCGCCAGGCCACACAAACAGGAAACACAAAAGAGGTAGTGGATCATCTGTGAAGATGTTTGTGTCCGAAAAGGACCATCATTCAACTAAAGTGTTTAAGGGATTTTATGGTGGCGTAACTCATTGTCAGTATAACATAAGTTATTGCACATTTGGGAGCATAAGCCATACTGCTCCTTTTTACTGCATTCTTCCATCTTTCTTTAAGGTGTCCTGGACAGTGCTGTTAATAAAATCAAGAAGAATTTCCATATATGTATATTCTTTGGTTCAGAGAATATCATAAAAAGCACCAACCAAAAATTAAATACTTTAGTAATGTTGTCAAAGTTTCTTTCTGAAGCCATTTCTCCTTCATAGGAGGAAGTCTTTTTCTTCCTGAGATTCTTTAAGAAATCACCAGCATGCTGCTGTACATTTGTTCCACAGTTTCGTAATTATTTCTTGTGTCCTGTATATGGCAAAATGAGGAAGTTTATTTAAAATCCTAGAGAAAGCACACCAAGCCACTTTCTATGTATCGCTGTTGTCCCTGATTGAGATGAGAAAATGGATGAACCTGAATAACCGGAAGTTGATTGGTGTCTTGAGTGTGGAAAAAAAAATGGGTTTTGTGCCAGTTGCCATCTTGCATCTGCAATTAAAGAAAAGTTAAAATCATACAAGATTTTAATTCTGTATAATCTTTACAGGGAAAATCAAGAAAGAAGTAATAGTTATTCCAGGCAGAATTGAATGGGGGAAAAGAACTGGACAAAGCCATAAGTAGAGGCTGAGGAGAGGCAGGGAAGTGCATGGTATGGGAAAGCCAGAATACTCTGTTTAAGGACATCAGCAGCAATCATGGCTGAGGGAAAACAGGGAAGTGAGGGCAGTGGGCAAAATAGGACTGGGGGGATGTGTAGATGCTGAAGGCATACGGTCTTTCCTGATTCACCACACAGGAATTGCTCGGAATATTGTTTCACGTGAAATCTAACACAACCAAAATCTTCTGGATTTTGATTCTGCTGACCTGAAATGGCTCAGCAGAACTTCACAAGCAGTATTAGGTGTCCTGCTTTCTTGCACCAGCTCAAGACAATAAAAGTGTGTAAGCACTTGAACAGCCAAAAATCTGGCTAAAATTCATTAAAGTGACTGCATCATTTCTATTCAGATCATTTTGCTTTTATTAATCAGTTCATTATACTTTTTCCACTGTTGTGGAAAATGTGGGCAAACTACAAATGTAAAGTATTTTTTTATACAATATAGTGGGCAACATTTTGATGGTTGGAGCCCTGCTTAAAATTTGAGGGGGAAGGTAAGGGATGTAGCATAGTGATACAATGAGAATGAGGACACACTACAGGTATTCCTCGACTTATGGCCACAATTGAGCCCAAAATGTATGTCACTAAGTGAGAAGTGAGTTTTGCCCCATTTTAATTTTTTTCTTGCCCTAGTGGTGAAATGAATCACTGCAGGTATTAAGTTGGTAACATGGTTGTTAAGTGAATCTGGTTTCCCCATTTACTTTGCTTGCCAGAAAAGGGGATCGCAAAAGGGGATCACATGACACTGGGACACTGCAACTGTTGTAAATGTGAGTCAGTTGCCAAGCATCTGAATTTTGATCACATGGCCATGAGGCAGCTGCAGCGGTCATAAGAATGAAAAACAGTCATAAGTCACTTTTCAGTGCAGTAATTTTGAATGGTCAGTAAATGAACTTTCAGTAACTTTGAACGGTCACTAAATGAACTGTTGTAAGTCGAGGAGCACTTGTACATGGAGGGAATTAAAAATATGGGGAGAAGGAGTTGTTACAAAGTTTTAAAAGGGGAACTGAGATTTCCCTTACTATTTAGGATAATCTTATTTAGCAGAGCCAGTTCAGTGTAATGTTTAAAGAACAAGCCTAGATACTGGGAAACCATGAATGCTAGTCCTGCCTTGGCATGAAGCTGGTTGGGTGAGTTTGGATCAATCATTTTCAGCTCTAGAAATAAGGCAATGGCAGACCACTTCTCAAAATTGCATGTTTCAAGCATTCGCCAGGAAGCAAAACTGATTTGCAGGCACCACCATTACCAATAAAAAAACCCTTATTATACACTATCCTTTTCATTTGTTTCCTGTAATCTCCAATTTCTAGAAATTACAGTCAAAGGATGTTTCTTATAAACAGTATGCTAAGCTACCTGGAAGAACAGTGGAATATAAATGTAATAAATGTAATTGCTATTGGAAAACTAAATATTGAAAGAAAAATATTTATTTCTACTTCATTTACTTCCACTTCCATTGCGTAGTTTTCTGTTCTTCTTGGGCTTGTCGTCCTGCCATCTATTTGCAAACTATTTGCAAAATTTGTAAGAATTACACACACACAAAAAAGAAGCATTTATAGTACAACATTTTGTTCATAAATCAGAGGTGATTCAATACTCATTGGAAAAAAAAAGATTTCCAAGTTTCCATGAATAGTCATGAACATTTTAATTTAAAACACAACAACTTTCATTTAAAAATCATTATTTTATGATTGTATTTTGGGTACATACACAATAGAAATAGGTGTTCATGGAAATTATGAATTTGGACAGAAAAATGTATGAGTTGGTATAAGAGAATCGGATCTGCATCTCTTGTTCCTTTGCAGAATTAGAGAGTGCAAATGTCTACAATTTTTTTGAAAGTGTTAACAGAAAATGGAGTCTTAATGTATCTTCCACATTGGAATCAATCTGTCGAACATAGGCTGTAAAAGTTAAGCTACCAAGGATATAGCATGTTAGGCTTCTGTTTAAGAATATCCACATTTTAAATCATAGCTAATCTCTAGTGTTAATCTCAGTTTTTATGGATTTTCTAAATTCATTATAATCTATAATATAAACATTTAACATTTTAAGAAATGGAATCCATATCGTTTGTGGCCAAAATGCATATATGAGAAAATTGGAAAGTATTCTTTGTATTAACATTTTCAGTAATGACTACATATGGCTTACCATGCATCCATCCATAAGAACTTTTGGTTCAAGCAGTGTGTTTGCTTCAAAAATATCACCATTCCATCCTTTGAAGATCAGGGAAGGTTTCTGATCGTGTAGTTCATTAGTTTTCCACACAGGGGTATTTAGGCAATGAACTGTAATAGTGTGGGTTGCTTCTGAACTAAGTAAGTGAAGGAAGTTCATCTGTACTTTTCCAATGCTAAATTCCAACTATTTAACAAAAATAAACATTATTAGAGAAAATATGGTGGCATTTCATAACCACAAACCATGCTGACACTGTTCAGTTTAGATATATTTAATATAATAATTATTCATTAAAAATTCCATTACAATAACAAACTATTGGTATTTAACCTGTTAAATTATTCAGGCACCATAAGCATATTCCTTCCTTTTCTTACAAAACCGGATTTACACAATATAAATATGAGGAGGAAGATTACATAATGGAAATGGAAAAAACAACACTGCATACTTTGCTTTTCAAATTGTTGTTTCCATATGGACCTTGTTTAGGACCTTGCTTTGACATTTGGCTTGAATTTCTAATGGTTCTTCAACTACATAGCCATCCGTTTCAGGTTTAGAACAATACTGAGAATCAGACTTTATTTTTAAAGGCCATTTTCATCTTGTTTTTCCCTCTTTGTTTCCACTAAGTTCACTAAATGTTTTAGGAAATGTGATGCAGACACAGGGAACAAAACAAATTATTAAATAATAGTACGACTATACTAGTAACGAATAAAGTTTTCTTCTCCATGTAACCCTAAAGCATGGTAAGGCCCTTAACTAATGTTGCCAATTTGCAATAATTCTCTGGAAATTATTTCTGAGTAAGAGTGCATAGGAGTGATGGGTTGTACTTCTATATAATTGCTGATCATTATACTATAAATCATAGCTTGCCTCTTTTTTTGTTTAAACATTCTGCTAAGAAGAGGTGTTTAATTCATGATCAATTATGTTCCATCACAAGAAGCCCTTATTACAAAGTTCCCTATGTGTTATCTTCCTCTACCTATGAGAGGGTAGCTTCATTTGTTTTGTAAATATGCAGGGGGGGAAACAGCTTAAGCAAAGGGAAGACATTTTTAATGATTCAGTGGTCGAATTCCACAGGAAAATTCCAACTCTTATAAATAAATAAAATAGTAAGAAGACAAGTGTATGGTTGTTGCAGAAATGATCTACCTTTGTGACAGATACAGGAGATAAACATGTCTGGCCACCAGCAGTGAAGTTGCAGAAAACCTCAATAGCATCTGAAGGGCACCCAATATTTGGATCAATCCAATATTTTCCTATCAATTGAGAAAATAAAAGTCAGACAAACTCTAAAATATATTTTTCACCTGTGAAAATCCTAGTTTTTTAAGCAGAAAAGTTTGCAGTCTTAAGTTTTCTTATGTCCTTATATGGTTTCAGATTCCAAAAATAGGGGAGAAAGAAGAGAGTTAGATATAGTTAGTCTTTGATTACCGACCACTCATTCCGTGACCAAAGTTGCAATGGTACTGAACAAAGGGTACTTAAAACTGATTTTCAAAATTCCAGCCATCATTACGATTTAGGTGCTTGGCAACCAGCTGTCACTTAGAATGGTTGCAGTATCCTGTGGTCATGTGATAGCCATTTGCCACCTTCCCTACCAGCTTCTCACAAACAAAGTAAATGTGGGAGCCAGCAGAGAATTTCACAACTTGCTTTGATAAGTCTTTCCCCTTCCTGCATACCATACCCTCTTTGCTCTTGGACACACCCACATTCTCCTCCCCTCAACATCGCTGAATTCACACATTCTCCTACCTTGCACTTGCACTCCCACCCTCCTTCCCTTGACCTTCCTGTGTTCGCATGCATCTGTGGGACTCTTGCTGCTTCTTAATGACCCATGCAGGGGTCTTGATGTTTCAAAGGCAACTGGGACTGCCTGGATTGTTGTTGTCAAGCAATGTGATCATGTGACATAGGGCTTTATGACCATAGTGCTTAGTGACAGCAGGCCTTGGCCCAATTTGCTGCTGTAACCCCGAGGACTACCTATAACTGTAGTGTGGCTCAACTGTATCCAATTGAGTTGTGAGTAAAAGATGTAAGGACTCTATACTGTTCATTTTTCTTTGTAATTATTTTTTCTGTGACTACAGTCAAAGACGCTACAAATATCTTGTATTAATAATGGGAGTATTCTTTCTTTGTGTGTATGTTTCCAGATTTCCCAATACTGGCAGAAGAATTCATACAATTATAGAATTGGAAACTGCAGAACAGAAGAGTCCTTTGGATTTATGAGCAGTATCTTAGGCCAACAAGTTCAAACCAGCTAGATTATGAAGGAGGTATATACTGTATATATATATATATCTTTTACAGAATAAACTTTGCATATAAAAATTGTATAGAAGCTATGCAATTTTTGTCTGAAATAAAACAATATATGAATCTTATACAAAATAGACAATTCTATAATTTAAAAAAACGAGTTCAGTTGCTGTGGATCTTTGTTATCAAATAATCTCTGAATTCTAAACAAAGCAAAAGCTGTATGAAGTTTAAGACTTATTTAATTTTTAATGTTATTGGAAACTTACCATTAGACACTTTACGTTCACAGTTCAGCAAATCTCTGCAGATACGTGCTGGATTATCTCGGGTTCCCAATGGGTTTTTGATGCTATGGAGTAAATTGCTCAGATAATTTAGTGTTTTGAATATTTTGGCACTGTGGTCCAAGAATGTTACTTCAGTGTTCTGATAATTCTGCCAAAGGAAAATAAAAAAATATTATTGCAAAGAAATGTCAAAGTACTGGGATATGGTCAATTACCAATCTAAATACTACCTATAATTGAAAATCTGGATTTTCTGATTTATGACAAATACTGCAGAAAAATAAGCTAAGTGATGGGAAAAAGTATGTCTCATATAAAAGATCTTTGAACATTTGTCATAATTGGAGCTGACTTGATAATAATATGTTCTTTTAAAAAATATTAATATAACAATTGATTATTTGCTGAATATATGGCAGTAAAAAAGGCAAATACAATTTTAGCTCAATATAGCTATAATTTTCTAGATTGCCAGAAATAATAATTTCACTTTGTGTTGGCTGGACAGCAACCCCCCATTCCCCCATCCCCCACCCCTGTTGCCCAACTATTGCCTCTAGTCCTGGGCACCATGCCTGAAGGCATCAGACAAACTGGAACAGAGTCAAATAAGAGTAACATAGATGATCAAGGGACTAGAAATTAAGTTTTATGAGATGAAAAGAACTGGAAAAGTTAACATTCTTTAATTACATAGTGGACATCACTCAGTAAGATTAGTATCTGTTTTCTGTTACTCTGACGTGCAATCTATAGAATACTGGACGTGAAGTGACAGGAAACAAATTCTGATTGAATGTTAGAAAAATCTTCTAAATTTGTCAAAGAGCAATTTGACAATGGAAACAATTATTCAGACTGGTGATAAGTTTACACTTGTTGGATGTGGTCAAGCGGAGCTGGGTGATATCTGTCAAAGTTGATTTAATTTGGCTCCTTTAATGGAGGAACCATGAGGATTGACCCAAGTAGTTCCTTCCATTTTTGTAATTCTATGATTTTGCTATATTATGTTTGGTTCCAATCCCTGTTTATTCCTTTTCTATATTAAAAAGTCCTGATGCTGTAACATTTCCTTAATTGGTGTTAAAACAGTTGTATGATGTCTTAAGCATTTAGATTAAAATGTTCATATATCCTTTTCTAGTTTGCCATTCAATGTTTCCCCCACAAATTAATATATATTTGAAAATCTATAATAAAATAAAGCTTTTAAAATTATGCATATCTTATTCTTGAAATTGTTATTCTAATGTGTATAATTTATCAGTTTCAATGTGCAAATATTGTTACCTCCATTTCTAAGTCAGCATTTGATTCAAGCAAGGCTTGAATAGTGGCACTCATGTCTATTTGTTTCTGCATAAAATCAAAATGTTTCTTATCAGTAATATCATTGTCCAGAAATTCAAAATCAATCTCATATATCTTTCTACAGAATTAAGAACAATTATTAGGTATGCAAGGACACCAAAATCTCATTATATTATTTACATTTAATGCTTTAAGTAAGCTCTAGGGCACTCAAGAAAATTGCAGTGCTGAACTGCAAAAACTCAACAAAAGTGCTTCAGATATTGAAGCGATGATGAGAAACTATACAAATATTTATATTTCATAGAAAGAATTATGTCTAATACAGGATAAGCACAAGAAGGTTATATTTTTCATAATGATTCAAGTATTGTGATAATCATGCACATAAACATAGCCTAGTTTTACAAAAGTAACAAGAAATATATTTAAAAAATGGTATCACTAATCACGGATGTATTTTGAACTGGCAATTGTGTATTGACTGTATGTTCCCTTGAATTAAATCAGACTTATTTCCAAGACGATTTGCACAGATGCTGTTCTACATGTTATCTGTACAATGAGCATAACCTTTTATGTATTTATTAAATTTATTTGTCACCCATATCATATCAAAATGACTCTGGCGGCTTTTAAAATAATGCAAATGGAAGCAAAACTATAGCAGGATTAAATTATTTCCATTTAAATGGTGACTGTAGAGAAAGGATTTCAAAGGTTAGGTTTGTATCCTTTAGCTTTATTACCCAGTAATAAAGTTATTCTAATAAATAAATGGAACTTACTCTTGGCCCAGGTGCTCCTGGTGGACCCTAGAAATAAAAGGGAAAAAAAGAGTTTACAAGATTGTATGTTATATAAATTGGGGATTATTCAATTATGTCTTATGATAGTATTTTGATTCCTTACAGGCAGACCTGGACGACCGCGGGGTCCTTGAGGGCCCTGAATGAAAAAAGAGATGATAAAAATGTCTGAATAAGATTACTTTAAATCTTCATGTATTACTTTGTAATTAAATGTAACTTAATTCAAATATTAAAGTAAATGTAAATAGACTGAATGAGATAGGAGCTACATTTGTGACTTATTTAAATATTTCTCAATACACTGTAGGCTAGGGGTGTCAAACTCGTGTTGTCACAGCAGTGTCACAGGACGTATCAGGACTTTTTCCCCCTTTGCTAAACCGGCTGGGGGCGGAGCCAGAATGTGACGCATCTGGCTTGCGGGCCGCGAGTTTGACACCCCTACTGTAGGCCATTTATCTATGTTCCTGAAAGTTTGTACTATGTATTTATAAAGCTATTCTGTACTATTTGCTTTAAATCTACAATGCCTTCTAAAATATGGCAACCCAATAAGACTGGATAAGTAATATTATTTTATTTTTCATTTCTTGTATACATTTGGAGGTCATTTAGAATTGATTAATTAAATTATACCAGAGACACAAGCAGCAAGCAGTTTGTATAATCCCCAGTCAGTTAAAATGTTACTCTAAAACAAATCCATGCATTACGTGCTTAATTTATTAGCAGTGCATAACTAATGCAACTGTCAGATGCAATCGTCTGAAAATCTATTTTACAGAAGATAACATTTATTGCCTACAGAAGGATAAATATTTCCCAAATATGCAAGCTTCATAAGAAAATAAATTCGCATTGCTGTTGAATAATGTCAGACTTGAGTAATTGTGCTGTACTCATACCCCATAGTACTTTTTTTTCCTTCCATTAAATTGTATCCAATTCTTGGACACCACCTGGACAAACCCCTGCAGTTTTGTTAAGTTTTTCAGAAGTGGTTTGTCATTGCTTCTTTTCTAGGGCTGAAATAAACTCTGCTGGCTTTGTGGCCAAGGTGGGACTAGAACTCACAATTTCTCAGTTTCTAGCCCGGTGTCTTTAATCACTACATCAAACAGCCTCTTATATAGTACATAAACAGATACTTAAAGACTTATATAAAAAAGCCTAAAAATATTGCACAAGTTAAGCGGTTAGATGAAATATATACAGGGTTATAATAAATATGTCAGCATCCCAATAAAACTCCTCTTGTCCGTTCAGCACTCGGAAACAAAGTTCATCCAAGTAAGAATTTATTAAAGAAGCCATATTAGCCAATCCCCAAGAGAAATTCAAAGATCCACCCTCGTTCCTCCATCATAGATCACATTGCCAATCCAACTCCATCCCAAACGAAGTCCTTCCCTTCACTACTTCCCTTCCAGGTGCAGGTTGACATGTCCTTGATTCTCTGGGGAAGAATGTTGTTGTGTCTACTCTCCTCAGCTCAGTGTGAATATCCCCCATCCCATTTTCCCAGGCACTAATTGTGGCAGCTGCAGAGGCCTTCTACAAAAATGGCTCCCAAGGCTGATAGAATAAACCACTCATATGTCCTCAGAACTAATCCTTCCATCACCGCACCCAACCATTCAGCCAGAACTGATGAAGATTCTTGGACGAGAAGCGAAATGTCTTCTTCCTCAAGGAAAAAACATAGTCCAGTTGCCTTTTGAAAAAGCACTTTTGAAACCACCCGTATGTCATGTCTATGTCAAAACAGGATGCCTTAAATGATTAGTCTACATTTAAAACCAGCTCTTTCTTCAAGAGCTGAAAGTAGCTGACATGAGGGTTTCTTTTAATATCTTCCTCAGAAAAGCAACATAGTGAGGTCAGGATGAGAAAGAACAATGGATCTTATTCACAAGTTGAGCTGAAGGAACTGAACCCGGTTTTCTTTGGTTGCATTAATCCAAAATTTTACCCGTCTCTAAAATTTAAAAAAAAAAAAAAGCTCTGGAAACCATGATTGATTATGTGCCATTAGGTTAGTGTGAACTCATAACTCATGACCACATAGATTTTTCCCATGTCAATGTGTCCTTAATCTGGTTCTTCTAGGCTCCCAATGTTACATTCATCACTGGAAGGTATAGGAGAATGTTATACCATAAGGATAATAGAAATAAACAAATTTCAGAGTAACCAACTTGTCTAAAATCAGCCTGTATCCCAACTATTGCTTTTTAGTGATGCTCTGGGATAACAGGGCAGAAAGACTACAATCCTCTTAAAATGTGGGGTAAAAGAAAAGAACGAGTGATCCTGAGGTAAAAATATCTTGGCAATCAATGGAAGTAATAACAGGCTTCTTTCAATTTTGTATTTTATTAGCTTAGATTTATTAGAGCCGTAAAAAAATTAAAAAGGCATAAGCTTAGTAATATACTTAATAATATAAAATGTACAGCATGCAAGAATCCAGAGACTCTGTTGGTAAATGTTCTTTCTTTTCTAATTCCAATGTTGGACTGCTGCATGCATTGATCTATGTCAGGTATCAAACTTGCGGCCTGCGAGCCAGATGCGTCACGCGCAGGCCATGCCCACCCCAGCGTTGTGAAGGGAAAAACATATGGAAACATAATGTGACGGCAACGTGACACCGCAAGTTTGACACCCTTGATCTATGTTTACAATATTTTCCTGCTATGTGCAATGTTGCTCTTACAAATCTACCTAAATTCTGCAGGGACCAAAATAAAAAAATCATTGACAAAAGAACCAATTTCTTTAACAACATAATAATGAAGATAATAATACTTCAATAATTCGTTTGATTGTCCTCAAGATGCTTTTTCAAAAGCCAACTAGATTTTCTTTGTTTTTCCTTGAAGACATTTCGCTTCTCATCCAAGAAGCTTCTTCAGTTCTGAAGAACTGAAGAAGCTGCTTGGATAAGAAAAAGGTGCTGAAAAAGCACCTTTGGGACAACCATGACCTGGATGACTGAGAATTTCCATACATAACTCATTTGATTGTTAGCACAAATGCCTACAGTTTTTTCATATACTTCTACAGGCAGCAAACATGCTTTACTTTAATTGTATTACATTCTTTTTATTCTGGACTGGGTAATGACCATAAGTTTATCACAGCTGAGCCTAAAGTAATCTCAGTTCTTCAAGATGGCTGACTTGGGGGACCACAGTTGTTGCAAATTGCTTTAAATCTCATCCTACATAGAAATGTTCTTTGATTTCCTTATCAATTCATAGAAAGAAATAGAAACTGTTTAGCAAAAACTTTTCTGCACCACTTTGAGAAAAAAACTTGTTGAAAAAAACTTAGGTACTGGAAAATTATGTAAGCAAAATTATTATGTAAGCAAAATTATTATGTAAGCAAAATGATCCAGACAATATGCTGTTCATAAAGCACTTATGTATGTAAAGAGAAAATGTATACATTGTTAAAAGAAAAGAACTTGTTCAAAGGTAAATAACAACAGGATCTAGGAAAGATGCCAGTCTTTTCCCCAGCCCTCTGAATAATACAATCAGATGTAGTACGGAACTGAATGAAATTCTCTTAATGGTTTTCAATATAATTGGAAATAAAAATTTCTGCTCTTGTGAAGGCTAAACTAATTGCTTTGTGCTGCCAAGAATTTATGTGTAATTCTTCTCTGACAAGTCTCATGCAAAGAATGTCAAGATGGAAGAAAGCATCTAATTGCCATGACCAGAAGATTAAATCATACTAATGCCAATTTTCCCCTGCAGCTCACTGGAAATACTATTAGCACGAAGCTAGGAGTTTATGTCAGAGTAATTTAATGTAGTTCAGCAGATAAACAACAAAAGTATCTTTAGACACTGAACAAGTACAATAAAATGAAATGCCTAAAGCTCAATCGAAATGCGTGTAGTAGAAAGAAATAGAATTGACAATAATGAGCTTAAGCCGTAGGACTGTTTGGTCTCCTCAGGACTAGAAAATAGTTTTTACAGGACCAGTACTTGTTTTGAAAGTTGCCATGAGTCTGAACATGATTAAGATTTCTACTTTTCTCTTGCATGGGAAAAACATTATTGATAATATCTAATATCCCTTATGGAAAAAGTGAAAAATGAGTTTGTGATTTATTGGTTTAAAAATCAGAAGGGGTAGTATATGTAAAGAAGGAAATTATGATGTAACTTTAAAAGTGATACAGGTTAAAATATAAATGTATTTACGATCACTATCAAAAAAATTGGAACCTGCTTTTACCTTTTTGAAATTTTCTTTTTCCATTTTTTTTCTTATTTATATTAGTCCTTATTTTCTTTGTTTCTTTTTAATATTTGTATTGCTTTTTTCTTGTTAAAAAATTATTCAGTAAAAATTATATTAAAACACTAATATATTAAAAGCATGTGAAGTTTGCTTTCTTGTCAACTAATTATCACCTTCCAACATTTAGAATTGAAGGTGACAGATGTGACATATGCAAAATATGCATTATTTGTCCATAAAAGATATAATAATAAACACATCTTAATAAAGTTACTCCATCAGGGTTGGCCTAAAATATTGGGATCGGCACCAAGCATATTCTGCTTTCATACAGATACACATTGCAAAATTCTTTGCAATTTATTTGTGCATATATTCCAATGATAGCTCACCCTTTCTTCTAAGAAGTCATGTAGGGATCTTCCCTCATTTTATCCCATAACTTTGAGCTGGCTTGGAGTGAGAGTGAATAATTGGCCACAAATTACCCAATTAGCTGCATAGTCCAACACCTTTTCTGCTGTCCTTTATTGGCTCGCAGCACATTGCACACATTTTGACTATTATGAGGGTTTCATTGTTACCCCAGCAAATGGCTTACATTTTGTTTACTGTTGGACTACTCTTAATCTTTCGATTGAGTGATTTAAAAGTACTGCAATCACTCAGTCAATCAACCATCTTTGTCCAATAAAACAATTGCAGTAAGGGACATAATAGGCATTGGAATTAAAGCCAGAAATTTTACTTTTATTTTTTTATGGCTTCAGCTAAGAAATCTGGGAATTGGAAGTTTATTGAGACCAAAACATTTTTAGGTTAGTCTCTTTAGATATTTCTAAGGTTTTCTGGACAAAGGAGAAGCCACTCACATATTCATGGGAATTAGGCAGAAGATAGCATTTTAGATTATTCCTGCCTAAATAGAAACACATTTCTCATTCCCAAAAATAGTGGAGTCATTAGCAGGAAGGTCTACAACCAGAGGTGAAATCTAGCCAGTTCGCACCAGTTCAGGCGAACCGGTAGGGAAAATTTTGATTGGTTCGGAGAACCGGCAAATATCACCTCTGGCTGGC
>JANHFL010004283.1:67627-81017 GCA_032468155.1 Oxyrhabdium leporinum
TTTGAACCGCTAGATTGAATCAGCAGAAGTGGCCTGCAGTTCAACACTCTAACCACTGCGCCACCTAGGCTCTATATATAACTCCTTGTCTTCTTTGCTCTTCTCTAGTACTCAATATTTAATTGACCAACTTTTCCTCTGCCTACTTTGTCTTTTGTTTTTCACCTTTCTTCAGGTATTTTCAAAATTAACAGACACTCAACTCACTTCAACATCTTTTGGAGCTTTTTTTCTATTTCAGGATATTTTTGTTTGTGAAATCTTTAATGATGTTACAAATTTCAATATAGAGTTCTTCATCTAATCTATTAGATCTATTCCTTACCTTATGCCCATGATAATATGGATTATCGCAATGTAGCATTTGTTGATCTGATGAATTTTATTTCTTTAGTTTAAAATGTAGTTTTTCAAGGAGTTTGTGATCTGAGCTAGTCAGAACCACATCTTGTTTGTGCACACCGAATGGAGGTTTTCCAGATTTTACTGCTATTTACCTACTGGGTTTGATTTTGGTGCTTCTCAGGTAATGTATTGAGTTTTTTTAAAATTTATTGGAAGAAGGTATTTGATAGAAAAGTCACATTTTCTTGGAATATTCTTATAATTTTCTTGGCATGCTCTTATACCTATATATCAAGGTAATTTTTCCCACTGCTCCAGGTGTATTTCACTTCTTACATAAAATCCTCACTTGCTATAACTATTATGCATTGTTCTGATATTGTATCAACACAGTGTTTTAAGTCACCCTAGAACTGTTAACCTTATGCTTCCTCTGCTCTGTGGTTACAGCACAGATTTGATCACTATAATAGTAAGTAGATTGGTTTGTTCTGAAATTGAACTGAAATTAAATCTATTATTTGGACGTTGTATCCAAGCATTGATTTTTAATTCCTTTTTGTTAATAAGTAGCCCAGTAATGTATGAAGTAGTTCTCATGTTCCTTTTAACCTATTGTAGACCAATCCAACTTGCTGATTTCCAGCATACCAATGTTTGAACTTAACATCTCTGCTCTGGAAACATACATTTTGCCTTGATTCATAGTTCTATCATTCTATATCAGGGGTGTCAAACTCAAAGCCTGCGGGATGCATCCGGCCCTTGGGGTGCTTAGATGTGGCCCCTGGGGCCACCCTGGAAACAGCGAAGGACTGGCCAGAGATGCCTTTGTGGCCCTTCCAAGCTCCATTTTCACTGGCAGAGGGTTGCAGGAGGCTGTCCTGGCTGAAAATGGAGCTCAGGAGCCCATTTTCACTGGCAAAGTGCTCAGACCACCACAGGCGCCGACATGAGTGACAAGTTGGCCATGCCCACCCTGGCCATGCCTCCACCCCACCCCCCCAAGGTCAAAGATAACCTTGATGCAAACTCAATGAAATTGAGTTTGAAACCCCTGCTCTATATACTAATTGTATAATATCTTTAGAGAACTGAAATTTTATTTTGCTTCTGGACATGTCAACAGCTGCATCCATCTATATCATAAAGCAACAGTATTACTCATATTTGCTTTCTAATATTTATTTATTTATTTGTTTGTTTGTTTGTTTGTTTGTTTGTTTGTTCCCTGTCTTTATTATTTTTATAAATAAGGTTATGAACATAGCTATTTCTCTTTCCTCCTAATTTCCCCACAACAACCCTGTGAGGTGGGTTGAGTTCAGAGAGAATAACTAGTTCAAAGTCACCCAACAGGCTTTCATGTCTAAGGCAGAACTAGAACTCATAATCTCCAGATTTCTAGCCCGGTGCCTTAATCACTAAACCAAAACTGGCCTCTTCCCAATAGCTTCTGATTTGGGGATTCATATTCCAGTATTATTTTAATATTGTCCTGGTATGAAAGTCGACTTAATTTTCATGGAAGAATCTTGAAATGGGTTGCCATTTCCTGCTCTAATGTATTTTATTTAGTCTATATGTATGCATATATGTTTCGTTACACTGAATATATGGTTAATTAAAGTATTACCTACAGAAATTACACAAATAATGTTCGGCTTATTAAGAATATATTTGAATGGTTCAGTACCATCCAAAGCATAAAACAAAAACGAAAAGTAGCATTCGTGCTTATAATTAGGACTATCCTACAGTTATACATGTGTATTTTTTCCTGCTAAAAATAAGCAATTATCTAATTTTTAGAACAGTTTATGAAATTTCCATATATCACAACTTTTTCAATAAATATTCCTTGGTATCAAAAATGTTTGTGAACTAAGACAATGTATCCTAGGAAAAACATAAAGAAAGCATTACACGTAGGAATAAAAAACAAAGGGAGATTTCAAATTGTGATGAGCTGCACTTACAGGTTTGCCAGCTGGACCAACAATACCTTCGTAACCTCCAGGGCCTGTGTTTCCCTGAAAACCAAAAGAATAATAATTTGAAGAGCAATAACTGAATGCAAATGTTCTTATGAAAACTTCATGTTATGTCATACTTTTATTTATGTTCCATTACCAAACATATAATGATACTAAACTATTTTCTGGGTACAAGATAAATGTACAATGCAAATTTAGTTTATCTCATTTTTATTTTCATATTTTGCTTTGCGTTTCAGAGAGGCATTTATGAAAATTTGAATAATGTACTAAAGGTAAAGGAATTAGACTTCTGTTTATTTAAAAATAAAAGTGAGCAGGCATTACATTTCATGTATTCATTTTATGTTTAGCTGAACAAAAAATCTCACATAGTATGCTGCAAACTGTAATTTAAGTAAATAAGCAAGATCACCACTAATTTTTTCTAACAAAGTTATATTGCTTTACCAAACAAAAATAATACAATTTTATAAAGTTATTTTGATGAAATGGGAATTCAGAATACCAATTCAGAAGTAATTGCAGAAAACCAATAATAAAAACTAATATTAGTCCTAGTCTAATAAAGTTTTAAAGACTATGTAAAAATATTCAAGGATGAAGCCAAATATATTTTTTTTGCAGGAGGAAAAGACTTGGTCTATGCAACAAAAACCGTTTTCCCCTTTAATAATAAATTCATTACTAATAATTGTTTGGGAAAAGCTCAAAGTTATGTAGCAATAGTACTCAGACATATATACTGCTCTATAGTGCTTTACAGAACTCTCTGGGCAGTTTACAACTTCAGCATATTGCCCCAACCATCCGGGTCGTCACTGTACCAACCTTGGAAGGCTGAGTCAACCTTGGTTAGGATTGAACTCTTGGCTGTGGGCAGAATTAGCCTGTAACAGCTTAAGATAGGGAATGTAGTGATTCTAAAATGTAATCCTGAGACTAATTATGATATTCAGGATTACGTTCATTTGTGCAATGTAACTTGCTTCATATATGTCCCTTATGTAATTGTTTCCTGATGAATGGAATTAGATTTGGGACCTTCTTCATGTACAGATTTGCTAGGATGTTGTCTTATTTATGCCTGAGTTTAATCTAGAAAAAATACAATCAGATTCAAAAGATAGATTAAAAACTTGTATACCTCTATCTTACCCATATCTAAGACAGCATCTTTAGCAATTTCCCTTGAAACAGGGGAATGAGGTTCAGGTACCCATAATTTTAAAATGACTATGACTGTTTATTTTGTTCTTAAGCATATCACTGTTTACAACCAAGAAGATTGATCTTTATGGAGAAATAGCTTTATCTGAATGTTTTCTCACTTTTCTCTGGAGAGTCTCAACTGTGATCAGCAGGCTCTCTCATGGCCAGAAGAAGTTGTTCACTTAACCCCCTTAATCAGCTGTTTGAAATATTACATCTTTTAAAAAATTCTAGTAGACATTGCCACCTGGTGGCCAGAATTAATGTTTTTTTTCAAATATGAAATTTGGTCAGCTGTTTATGTTCTAAAAGAGGAGAATATTTGTGGCTCAGGATTGAACTGTGGAATCCTGGGTGCTCTCTGAGCTTGACCAAATCCAGAAACTGGTAGAGAATTTCTGGAAGCCTGGAACTCTGACAAATGAGTCATCAACAAGCACATAAGCAACATTTACATACCATTCATAAGAAGCAAACGGAAAGTTAAAAAGGAAAAGGTTAAAAGACCAAAATACCTTGCCAGCAATCAATACCCATATAAATGGGGATTAACACCAGGATTAATATCAGACCAACCATCAAGCAGTAAACAATAAAGTGATCAAGGATCTACCAACTCAGATAAACAACCCAACAGTAAACAACAGCCTAATCAAGGAACTACCAAGAAGAAAACACTCCCACTAATGCTAACTGGACAAGTCACTATATATAGAAAGCAAACCCCACTCCCTTCTAGCACTGAAGATATTTTCTAGTTGAGTAATGCAACATCTGCAAGAAAACAACCAATCTCAGAGAGCACCAAGGCTCTACTAAGATATTTTACTCAGCTACAGCAACCACCGTAAGTCCATCTTGTATTTTCGGTACTAAGAATGCTTAGGCTCATGCAAGGCTTTGGTAGAGCAGAGCTGCAATAAGATAGACAACAGCTTTGGCATTTAATTTGTGTCACTGCTGCTAATTAAGTTTTTATATTGATTTTAGTATTGATTATGACTGTAACTTGACTGGCCTGGTGTGAATAGTTGTAAACAAACAAACAAGTGTTGATATTCATATAAATAGATAAAACTACTTACTATTTCACCTATTGGGCCTTTTGGTCCCAAAATTCCAATTAAACCATAATCACCTTCCGGGCCCTAAAAATATAACACAATACTATTTATTTGTTTGTTTTTTTATCAAATGCACGATTAGATTAAAAACCACACATATAATGCACAACAATTGGATAAAAACCACACATAGAAAAACAACAAATACACACACACACATATAAATATATTTTAAAAATTAAGAAATAAAGACTATCACGCAGTGGCCTCATGTACATGTTAAAAAAAAGAGATGAAAGAGTCCTGAGCCCTCACACAGTAAGGGACCCAGGAGGTGGACTTCTCATTCCATGTCATCTTTGACTGGAATTGACCATCATCTGTCATTTAATTCCATATGTCTTAAAGATGCTTAATATCTAATTAAACTGGTTGCAAAGAAACTACATACCTTGGAACCTGGAAATCCTTGAAATCCCATCAAACCTTGATCACCAAATTCTCCCTGTAATATTTGTAGACAAAAGGATTAATACTTCGGAATGACATCTTAATAGATACTTTACATACCACAGCAGATACATACGGCAAGTCCTTTCTGGCCAGGAAGTCCTGGGGGGCCTTGATCACCTTGTGTCCCTGGAAGCCCTCTTCTACCTTGCTTTCCTGGATGTCCCCGAAGCCCTTGTTCACCCTGCAGCAAGCCGGAATGAGAAAGAATACATATTCTCAGAGAGAGAAAGAATGCCATCAGTCTTCCCAGTTAGACTAGACAGGAAACAGACCGGATGAGCTACTGCTACTCTACTGTCAACTACATTAACAGAATCTTGCAAGAGTAAAAGTACAAATCTCCCACCATTTCCTCTACACCCTCAGAAGTTAGACAGGGTCCCTTCTGAGCTTTTTCTCCACTCATTATGCAGTTGTGGGCTGCATAGTCTCTTATCTGATCATTGTTCCCCAGGAATCATTGCTTTGCCCAGCTTCTCAGTGTCTTTCTCACATACAATTACATGAGCAAAGAATCTTGTGTTATTAATAAAAGCAACCAAAATAATGTTTAAAAGGTTATGCACAACTTGGCTTTTATGGTGTTATTTCACAAGCCAAGGTCAAGTTGGAGTGTCTTGTAAATTTATTTATTTTATTTAGCATATTTATATAGTTGCCCTTATCACAAACATATGATTCTGGGTGGCATACAACACAGCAAGAGTTACTAACAACCTAAAAACATAAAGAGCCCAAAGTACCTTTAGTCCTGGGAAGCCGGGGCTTCCTGGCACACCTGGTGAACCTTTTGGTCCATGACTCCCAGGATATCCTGCTAGTCCAGCTATTCCTGGGCTTCCTCTAGTACCCTTGACAAAAAAAAGCCAGTTAAACAGAGTCCCTTAAGTCAGCCATCCCATTTATTTTTTAGCAGAGGACAAGTACAAGTTTTAATATATTCAGAACATCCACTATTATTTCATATATAAATTTGACTAGCCGTATTCAAACACTGTGATGCTATACCCCTGAAATAATAATGCCATTACAATGCTACTTAAAATATCATATATGATAGCATAAGTAAAGCAGCATAAATGAATACTAACTCTATAAACTAAATTCTAATTCAGAAATCACTCACTGCATTTCACAAAGCTGCAAGTATCGATATCAAACTGACTACCTATACTGGTCAGAAATTCCACCAATATAACAAGATAAAGGTGGCTCCAATTAAGACAAAAAGGAGTTCTTGAAGCTGACCATCTATTTTATTGTAAAAATATTAAGGTGAACGTGCAGAAGTCATTGCTTATGTTCCCAATGCAGCACATTCCGTTTCTACATAGATTGATCCTAGGCTACAATGTAAAGTAAGTAAAGAACTTGCAATAATAAATTTTTGACACAGCTCCTTCCCAAAGGAAAATGACTGGCATTATTTGAGTGGGAAGTGACATCAGTAAGGAAATATTGACATTGTATTCTTGTATAATGTTTGCTACTGCACATTTCTTATGATGCCATTTTTTAAAGACCTCCATCATCACCATCATCATCGGAATACAATTAGTTACTCACAGGAAGGCCCTGCTGTCCAGGTAACCCTGATTTTCCAGGATTGCCAGGTACACCTTCTGGTCCAGGGTTGCCAGCTACACCTTTCTGACCAATAGGACCTGGTTCACTCTGAAATACATGTGAATTCTGTTTGAAAGCTCTACACCATGTAGATCTAAGTAATACCACTGACAATCTGGCACAGTCACCAACCAATGTTATAGCACCTCAGGTTGATAATATGGGATTGAGATTAGATTTGCTTACTTTATTTCAACTATATTTCCTCTCTGAGTGTATGTATTCATAATAAAATCAGGCTGCAATTCCAAAAATACATTTCAAGGAAAAGCTATATTTTAGTGGAGCTTAGTTTCATGTTAATATCTCAAGATTGCAATATAAAAATATTCCATTATATATTCCTGTAGGTTAAAGACATTCTATTTGATTTTCTTTTTATCTTTCACTTATAATGTGTCTGCATAAAATAACCTAAACTTATCTATATCTGTATTAGTCATAACTTAAAATAGAATCACTTGATCGATCAATTTACTCACAGGCATTCCAGGTTTCCCAGGCTGACCACTTGATCCTTTCTTTCCAGTAGTACCCTAGAAATTTCAAAATATTTATTAGCTCACAAACTATAAAACCTAACAATCAGGATTCTGAATTTTTCCACCATATTTTTTATTATTTTTATTATTATTTTTATACGGCCAATCTCAGTGGGAGGAGATGATCCCTCAAGTAGCCTGGACTCATACCATGAAGGGCTTTAAAGGTGATTACCAACACTTGAATTGCATCTGGAAGCACACTGGCAATCAATGCAACTCGTGGAGCAGTGGTGTTACATGGGTCATGCTTGGGGACCCAAGAACTACCCACATCAACGCACTCTGTACCAATTGTAGCTTCCGAATGCTATCCACGGGTAGCCCCATGTACAGCTCTAGTTTCAGTGGTACATCCGCGAGATGAATAAGGCCTGAATGACTGAGTGCATTCTTAGCACTACTTAGAGATTATGAGACGATTGCATATTTTTAAGACATTTGTTCATTTACCACAAGTGAAAATGTTTTTTCTATTGCGAGACATGCTATTGAGCTATTGAGACATGCACCCTAACAAAATGTGTTTTGTTTTCAGTCTCAGATTATGACATATCTTCAGAATACAATTCTACTGAAGCAAAAGTCGGTTCAAAATGGGAGTTTGAGAGTACAATTGTCATCATAAGAGCAAGCTCAGTATAATTACTTAAAAATCAATCTGTGAGACAACATATATTGAAGTATTATTTAGAAATGAATTGCTTATATTTGTTTCTTTGGAATTTGCCCAATACATCAAACAAAGATGAATTATGCTACAATCTGTATTTTCTCTTCACACAGATTTAAGTGGATTTTTACTGTAGCTATGATCCAGAGAACACTAATGCCTTGTAAGATTACCGATGCTTTATTTCAGCTCCCACTTTTCAAATAATATTCCTTACATGCTACATGACTGTTTTTCAAATGTACCAAAGTTTTAAAAACCTTCTAAGGGTTAGAGAAGAGACATGCTATTGTAAACAAAAGTAAACTAAAAGATCTGCTTAGGAATCAGAGTTTTGTTGTGTAGTTCTTTGGCCACTATAAACCTGGATTTGAGATCTGGCTTCTGGAGTAGATTTCCTTCCTTTTAAGAGCACAAAATATCCAGGAAAACAAGGAAGTTAGTACCTTCATCATCCAGTCCAAATCTTACAAATTTGAAGCTAATTAAGAAATTATCCAGAGCTATTGCTGTTGTTCACTCTGAGCAGGCTTATCCTTAGGCAACAAATAGGAAATTTCATGCTGTCATTAAGTTTGGTCAATTCCTATTTGGAATATTTTTGGTTTTATTACAAAAGAGGCAAGTTCAACAATAAATCTCTATCTTATACTACTAAAGTGATGTGTTTTATTATTTGTAGTTATATTATTTGCATAATCTTTTTCTGTGTTATTTTTGCATTCTGTTTTACTTGCTTTGTCCTGCCGTAACTTTTATATCTAAGTTAAATTTATTCCTCCTTTTATCTATTTTTCCATTGTCGATCCTTTTCACTTTTCTTCTTCCTTTAGCTACACTGGAATACTAACATCTGCTGATCTGTATTGCCACTGATTTGGTCTTTGTTGGCTCAAACCTATCCCATATCCTGTCCTAGATTCTTCTTTCCTAGATACCTTTTCCTGACTTTAAGTAGGGTATCAATGATGACGGTATTCAGGTTGGGGCAGTTTAAAAACAGAGATGGTGGCAGTGCTCTAGGCAAGGGGTGTCTCTTCTGTTTATCCCGTCACAGGGATCCACTGAGGTAAGTTGGGTACATGAGGAAATGAATATGCGTGAGTCATTATGCAAATGATGCCATAACTCATTCTTCTCATTTTGACATCATCATGGCTTATTCTGGATGTAGTTGCACTCAATACCGTTCATATCACTCAAAGTTCTAGAGATGAGAATAGACTTACAACGTATCAACTAAAGTAACAACGTATTTATAGACTTTAAAGCAGGGATCCCCAACCCTTGAGCTGGGGACCGGTACTGGTCTGTTGCCCATTGGGAACCGGACTACAGAAGCAGCAGGGTGAGTGTGCAGAGCTTTATTTGCACAAGCACAGTATTAGGTTACGTGTGCAAAACCATCCCCTGCTGTCCCTCTCCCCTCACTGCTGTCCCCACTGCCAGTCCGTAAAGCCAAAAAGATTGGGGACCACTGCTTTAAATAATTGAATAACTTTATTTTGAACTTTTTCTCTAAATTTTTTTCCACTTTCTACTTACTTGAGATCCTCTTTCTCCTTTTGGTCCTTGCTCACCCTGTTCACCTGGCTCACCCTTTGGGAAAAGAAAATGGCAATATAGATAATATTTGTATGATATCAAACCTAAGGATAAATGGAAATTTTCTCAATTGTTTTGAAAAAAAAAATGCACAATTACAATGTTCTTTATTAGAGACTTACTGGTGGCCCTTGTTGTCCAATAGCACCTCTAAGTCCTGGGAGTCCTGTGTGACCCTAGAAACAAGAGAATCTATTCTTGATTAAAGAAGTTTCCATTTCTTTCAAGAGTGTAAATTCTAAAATGCTAAATCTTGCTTTAATTAACTGATGTTACTATGGCGCAAGAAAGCAGCACCTCAGTGAGATGACTTTCAGATATATCTATGTTACAAGAGAAGAGTGGCAGTACAAATCAAAAGACAGTGCCATTCAAAGTGGGTGTTATTACAAATACACACACACACACTCATATTCTTTGATGTAGTATGTTAAGATCTGTTTACACACACACACACACACACACACACACACTTCTTTACACTTTAGCACACAAAACATTTGTGTCTCTTATTCCAATGTATTCTTTAAAATCTTGTATGCCATTTTTTCTTGTTGATAAGTCTAAAATCTATTCTTATGGTATCTGCAAGATCTTGCTGCTTTTATTAAATAGAAGGAACCCACTTTGCAGCACCTCTGTTGCTGTGAGGGTAATATGAAATCCAAGCCTTTTTCTAGTCCAAGTTCTGTATGACGCTAACATGTATATCAGGGGTGTCAAACTAGCGGCCCATGGGCCAGATGCATCATGCAAGGGGAAAAAAGTTGCAATACATCACGTGATGACATGTCATCAGGAGTTTGACACCCCTGATGTATATTATATTGGTTATCAAAAGAAAAACAAAGAAGTTTTAACGTTATTTATTTCCCAGTTCCCAAATCATTTTATTCAGTTTCCAATTGTTCATTCTGATAATTTGATCCTGAATTCTCTTTAGGGTTTAGTTTTTATGTAGAATTAGTAGCTATGCTTTCCATTTTTTTTCAATAATCAATGTTTGTCCTGGATTTATTTTTAAGAGGTATTCAGATACAGAGGTACAAGAGAGTCATGTTGCTGTACGTTCACTACAAGTAACATGTAGATAAACACCAAAATAAGTTTTACCATGTAACCTATGTCACCAGGTTCTCCTCTTTCTCCCCGTCCACCAGTAGGACCCTACAGAAATAACCATAAAAAATCCAGACTGTTTAAAATTTCATTTGAAATACAGTTACTACATACACACACACACACATACACAGCATATCTCAGGGGGAAAAGGAAGGAAAAACGAGATGTTAGCAAATTCCAAAACACTGCAAAGCATCACTGAAATTTAATTTGTTATTAGTTCTACCGAGCTGAAAGAATATATAATCACACGAGTTAAAATGCTATTTAAAAATACTTAGGTTTTGAATCATTCACGCTCAAATTTAAACATTTCAAACTGAAAAGTAGATTATTTTTTACTGTAGATGCTATAAAGTTTAAGGAAATGAGTACTCATAATAATAATTTGGATTTATATAGAATGTTAAATGAACTAAGTGATTCACATTATTTTATACAGTATATTTCTAATGTCTAACATCTTTATATACGGAGTAATATTATCTGCATACAAATGGATGGCAAAAACCTTTAATGGATTAATTAAATCCATCCATGCATTTACTAGTTCTTACAACAGTGAGATAGCTACTATCTCTTCAGTATTTTCCTTTATTATTTTCAGTGCAGATTGAAAATCAACACAGTGTATAACTAATATTACTATAACTAACCTCTAAACCATAGTCTAAGAACCATGGGTTGCATCAATAGGGTGTAGTACATGTGCAAGCATACACATGCATATTTTAAAATAAATAGCGTCTGTTTATACAATGTTGACTGTAATTTTCTGGCTAAAGAAAGACCTACTGGTTCACCTATGGGCCCAGATGGTCCTAGCATTGAGCTGTCTTCCCCAGGATAACCCTATAAGGAAAATAAAATCAGTTGTTTATTGGTCATGAAGTCTAATTTTTTTTGTAAGATACATAAATTATACATACTTTCCTTCTTTAGTATATGTGTGTCACACACATACTAAAACAAAATATTGTTCCATTTATATAATGGATTGAGTTTATGAGAGCAATCTGCAAAATAATCATTTCATAATTCTTTGTTTTAAAGAACTATGAAGTAACACATTCAGTCACCTACAATACAATTTATATGTATTTTAAATCCCATTAAGTTTGATGAAACTTACTCTCAGTAGCATAGAACAATATACATTTTCTAATTTGTAAAAGTCTTTGATGTAAATGTTAAGACCTATTTACGCTATTAATAAAAAGTTATAGCTTAGGTTTTTTTTAACATTGATTAAATGTATTTTGTAGTCATAAATGTCTTATACAATATTTCATTTTAAATTTCATTTTAATATATGCCAATTAGTGTACATTCAAAGTGACAATAAAATTATTCTAAATCTAAGTCTAAGTCTAACAGATAAAAATTTTGTTAGCAACAGTTGCTTTAGTTAGCTAAATGCTAGTTTTGAGTCTGCAGTGCTAAATCTCTATAAGCAGAAAAACCAGGCTTTTGATTCAGAATCCCATATGTTTTCCAAGTAAAGCTGCTTTATCATTAATGTCAACATGTAAAGGTAAATTTATATGCACACCCCTTCAAAAAGCCGCATTCTTTGAAGCTCCACAATCTCTTTTAATGTGGAAATGTTATCAAAGATCCATAGAAATTTATGAAGTTTTTTAAAAGGTAGGAGTTCCATATGCAACGTGGAAATACCATGCCAGCAAGCAGGCTAATTGAAGTTTATAGAAGACAAACAATCTGGAATGGAAACATTCAGGATCAATTTTAAAAGATTTGGGGCTTTAAAACTCTAAATGATTCGGACTAGACTATCTGAAGCTTACTGGGAACTATATGAAAGACAGTTCACAGTAACCAAATTTAGAAACTATATGAACTGCTTAATTTCAAGTAGATATAAGGATGATAGGTATTACAAAATTGTTCACAAATTCTTTAGAAAATACAAAATTCTCTGCCTTTCAGAGAATTCTTAAGACTGTTTATTTTCATATACATGTTACTGTTGTTCTTCCTCACTCGTAGCAGTTCTTCATTTCAAGGAGGAAGGAACGGCAATTTTGTGAAGTTTTCATATCATGTATCTAATGCAATTTTCTAAATACTACCTTTTGAGTGCAATATGGTCTAAAACAGTGGTTCTCAACCTTTTCTTGAACATGGTTCCACTTAAATACCTTTTGTGGCCACTGACCATGACCACAGACCCCCAAGACTTAATTCAAAATTTAATATTTCTTCAAGCCTTCACAAACCTGTTGTAACATCATGGCCTCCAGGGGTCTGTGAATCACAGGTTGAGAACTACTGGTTTAAAGATATTTGAAAAATCCAATAAAAACTGTTATAAAGTACTAAGTTTCTGATTAATAGAGCCAGTTTGATGTGGTTAAAGCATTAGGGTAGAAACCAGGAGATCTTGAGTTCTAGTCCTGCCTTGGGCATGAAGCCAGATGAGTGACCTTGTGCCAGTCACTTTCTCTCAGCCCTAGGAAAGAGTCAATGGCAAATCACTTCTGAAAAATCTTGCCAAGGACTTGTCCAAGTAGTCTGAGAATCTGAAATGATTGAATGGAGAATCCCCCCCCCCCCGATTTACAATATTCCCAGCCAGCTTCTGACAAGCAAACTTGGAACCTTTCCTTCCCACAGGTTCCATATATGGGAGAAATCCCTGGGTACCTTTCCCTCTGCCCCATAGGGGAG
>JANHFL010004283.1:81027-93638 GCA_032468155.1 Oxyrhabdium leporinum
CCCCCGATTTACAAGGTTTGATGGTAATGGTTTCTACTAATACAGCATCAAACAACAGGGGTATCATGAGAAATTGAATAGTGGTGACCAAGCCTATTTATTACTTTGCAAGACAAATAAAAGCAACAATCTATTCACCCTGCAGTTGGACACCCTCCTAAGACTCCATTAACTTTTCATGGGCAGTAGCTACACAGCCTGATAAAGTCAACAGCTTTAGACTTCCAGTGTTATAATATCTGCTGTAGTGAATGATTAAATGATTACATTTATTAAATTCTTCAGTTTATATTTTTAATGAAATGAGAAAAATTAAGGCTCATGCAACAAAATCTGTGAATCTTCATGGTTGCTAGCCAACAGAAATTTGTCAGTAAATGCAACAGTTTCATCTTCTCCTTACTTTCTCTCCTTTGGGTCCTGGAGGGCCAAGTGCTCCTAGCGGACCTTGGTGACCCTAAGAAAAATATGTGTCATGCAACATCTACAGTTAAAAAGAAAAACACAACTAACAAAGAAAAGTAACAAAAATACTTTTCTGCATGGAGCGATAAAAAAAAACATGATTTGTATAATCGCTTTATGGCAAGATGGAAGGCAAATAAATTTAATAAATAAATAAAATAAATCTACCTGAACAGATTTTTTCAAGGCTGATGTAAATTGCGCAATTGGCATAAAATTATTGATGTTTCATAGTTATATTTATTTATTTACTTATCCAATTTATATAGCCGCCTATCTCACCAAGCAAGCAACTTTGAGGGTGCACAAAACTAGTCAATAAATATTTAAAGCCATCATCATAATTATTATTAATAGTATTAATTATTAAAACATTATATAAAAAACCATTAAAAGGACTAAAGAAACACAGCATAAAAAGGACTATAAAACCATAAAAAGGACTATAGAAACAGAACAAGAAGAAATAGCAGAGAAAGGGATGTTAATGATTATGGAGCCACCTAACCAGTTCATCCATTCTTTGGAAGCCCTAGGCCTGGCTGGCCTAACCAGGATTTAAGGGATTTTTGGAACTCAGAAGAGATGAGGCTATCCTCACCTCAGTGGAGATAAATTCCACAACACAGATGCTACAGCAGAAAAGCTCCACCACCTAAGGCCTGCCAAATCTAGTTCCCTTGCCAATGCTGATGAGGATTTTTAAAAAAATCTAAACATTTCTGAGAAATATTCTGAAAAATTATAATATGATCTATGATTTCCACAGCTGTTTTCAAATAGATACACTATATTTGTAGAAAGCCAAAAATGCTTTAAAATAGTATGGGCTAGCAATCTCAAGAAGTTTAAGAAATATGGAATCAATAAACAATAGCTAATCGCTGGTCATCAATACATCAGTCAACCAATAAGAAGGCACCACATAAATATGACTCATAGAATAACCCAAAGCGCATATTCCAATAGAAAGAAGTTTCCAGAAGATGGGCTCCAGCATGTGTCCAAAAGCTCGGAAGAGTAAAACTCTGGTCCCGGTGACCAACCCAGATTAGATCTTGCAACATTATCCTGGGACACGTATATTTGCTTTCATTCATTAGATAATAATTATCATAACATTAATAGAATAGTTGGATAGGCCCATGAACACATTTCATAAATATATCATACCCCATAACCTGGAATTCCTGGTTTTCCTGCTGGTCCCATTGCTCCTAAATGTCCCTGTACAAGGAGAAGTTAACACATTTTAATACTTTAATAATTTCATTAGCCAAGCTATCAGTTCACATAGTACTTCTAATTGGAAATATTCACAAAGTATGGAAATAGAAAGAGTTAAGCACATTATCTACTGGAAGTAATACAGTTGAAAAATGCTTAATCTTGGTTAAAACCATGAGAATTCTTTTTAAAAAGTAATACTAAACAAGCTTGTAATATGTTAAATAAATATAACCGAATCAGATTATAATAAATACAAGGGGGAAATCTGATGGTTTTGTCTCTTAAAAAGTACATAAAATAATGTAGATATGTAGATATCCATGATCAGTTTAAAAATCAATAAAAAAATGTGTTATAGAACACAAGCATTCAATTTCAGGATACAATATTTCAGATATAAACAATCCTGATGTATAAGTGAAGCACATAGAATAAATAAGCACAGTAAAATATTTGTCTGCCTTTAAATGTGTCATTTCACAGTGAACCTGTGAAAAACAGTTTTCAGATTATTTTTTCTAAAATGAGCCACATGGACTTAAAAAAAGCAGGACAAGTGAAGGCCTGTAACCTGTTGATCATGTGATAGGGCAAGAGAACACTGCAAACAAATGCAAGTTAGTGAACTAAGAGAGGAAGTTCTACTGTCTACTCAGAGCCCGCCATTCTCTGTCTCAGCCTTTTTGAGTAGCTGTCAATAGAAGGAAAAGAATGATTGAATGAATGAATGAATGAATGAATGAATGTATGTATACACACACACACACACACACACACACATATACATATATATATATATATATATATATATACACATACACACACACACACACAAATCAATAAACAAACAAATAAATAAATACAAACTGGTAGCACTCAACATGACTCTACAGTTGTTAAGTGAACGTTGTGGTTATTAAGTGAACCCATGTTTTCTATGGGGTGTTTATGTGGAAAACTGGAAGTAAATGCTAGTTCTTGGCAAAAATGTTGTAAATCGTGTTCATGTGACTTAGGACACTGCAAACACTCTGGATAGTGAGATGGTTGGCATATACATTTAGTAAATTAAAAAAAGGTGGGTGAATTGCTGAATGCCCAAAATGCATTGATGCAACTGTGGTGGTGGTGGGAGCAGATGGAACTTTGGAACTGGATAATGAGATTCTTTTGGGGAGAGGTCTCTCTTAACTTTGACTGGCCATTAAGTGACCAGGTGTAAGTTAAGGATGACTTTATACCAATTGTAGTTCCTTAGGGAAAAATCAAATATAGTATAGATAGAATGGATAAATAGATGAATGAACCTGTCATATAGAGATATATATTTTCTAGGTTGATGAAAAAAAGTAACTGAACAAATTTAGTGAACTGGGCTTGTTTGCATGGAAAGTAAGTAATGCCTCTCTGTTCTTGTTTTTTAAGAGAAGAGGCACAATTACGATTATATAGCAAGTAAATAGTACAAGTTAACAGTACAGATTTTGAAAGTGGCTTCTATATAATAATATAAAAACTGTTACTTAAAAATAAGTTACTCAGCATTCTCACCCATTTTGTCTACATATCAACAAAGGTGATTGACAGGGTTAACCGTTAAACTCTGTATGATGATTTATAGCCAATTCACAAATCCAGACAAACCAATCAGCTTTAAATACTTCACTTGCATCAAAGTTCATATAAAACCACAGAGGATTGTAGCTTAAATTAATACTATACCAACCACTGGTCCTCTAGTTCCTCTTGAACCCTTTGGACCAACTTCCCCAGGCTTGCCAGGTTCACCCTTAGCTCCGATTTCTCCTGGGAAACCATGCTGACCCTTTTCTCCCTATTTGGGATGAGAATAAAATGGATAAAAACATTACACCAATTGAAAATCACATTGGAAAGCCAATATAGGTATAGGTAGTTACTATGAACACAACTGGGACCAGAATCCAGCTATTGGGACATCATATGACTGCTTTGCTCAATGACCGCAATCTTGGTACTTAAGGTTGTGGGTAAGCTTGTGGGTTATTAAGTGGACAGAGAACAAGGTGAAGAGTGTTGGGTGCCTTAACAGGGGTGGGGTAGGCCCTGGGAAGCCTGATGCAAGCCAGGCACAAGTGTTTCCACTCAGAAACTGAAAATCCCTCATGTGCAAACAAGTAGGCAAGATTTCAGCTCTGTGCAAGCAGGCAGGAAGAGTTCAGCTCCATACAAGCAGGCAAGGAGCTGAAAAACCTTCAGCAGACAGTTCTTTCCTCCAGTTCCCAGAGACAAGAGGGAGTGTTCTTGGCAGCAGCAACAGAGCTTGCAATCTTCCCTACCAACTTCCCTATGGAAAGTCAGCTTCCATGACTTCCTATGCAAGTTAGCAGAGAAGACTATAAACGGTGAACACATGATTGTGGGCTGCTTGACTAGTCGTAAGTGAGAACAGGTTTCCAAGCATCCAAATCATGATTACTTGACAATGTGGGGTGGGGCTGATGCAATGTTTTGCAATGGTCAGAAGTGCTTTGCAGGTCGCAAAACACCCTTTCTGAGGCCATTGTTAATTTGAACTGTTGTCAAGGGAACAATGTAAGTCAAAGACTATCTGTAATAACAAAAAATATTTGTTATTCTATTCTTAAAATTGAGCGTCGTGGTGGCCTAGTGGTAAAGATGCTCAGAAGGTTGAGAGTTCAAACCTAGGTAGCGGCAGATATTTTTCTTTCAGGGCGCAAAGAGAAAATATCTGCTGTGAACTCCATGTAGGCATCAGGAAGGGCATCTGGCCAGTAAATGCTCAGCTCCATTCAGTTGCCCCAACTCTTCTCCAAATTAAGGGATTACAGGATCATAAAAAAAATTTTATTCTTAAAACTAGAACCTTTTTCTTTTTATGACCCTGCAATCTCTTAATTCGGGGTAGAATTGGGGTGACAGAATGGAGCTGAGTATTTACTGGTTGGATGACCTTCCTGATGCCTACATGGAATTCGTAGCAGATATTTTCTTTTTACACCCTGAGAGAGAAGCATCTGCCTCTACCTAAGATTGAATTCTCAACCTTCCAAATGGAAGGTAACTGTCTTGACCATTAGGCCACCATGCTACTCTATTCTTAAAATGAGCAATATTTATTAATATTGAATCCTTAATGAAAAATTATTTGTTTTCTGTCCAAATTCAAGATAAAAGAGGAAGACCACTTACCTTTTTTCCTAGACGACCTCTTTGACCTGGACTTCCTTGAGTTCCCTCAGGACCCTACAGTAGTTAACATAAAGGGAGATAAATCTGAGGCCACATTTGTAGATTTACTCTATCAAGAGTTAAAGGTGAAAAGTTATCAAATCCAACACTGGGTCTTGCCAGGTGTTCCATGAATAACTTTATCCAGCAGTTTTGTGTACATATTAAATAGAACTGGAGAGAGAGTTGAGCCTTTAAACACTCCCCCCCTCAATAAAAGAGGCCTCTTTCTCTCACCCACACAAACTGGAAGTAGTCTCAGAAAAAAGACAACAACCACTGCAGAACAGTGCTGCCCATTCCAAGCCCCAAAAATCAGTCCAGAAGGTTATTATGGTCAATGGTATCAAAAGCTATTGAGAGATCTTAGAAAGGCAGAGATGGATGCATCATCCTTCTCTTAAGCCTTTCAGAGTCATCGACAAGTGCAACAACGCACTTCTAGCTGAGTATATTAACTCAGCTAGAATCCTGACTGGAAAGGATCCAGATAATACACTTCCTCTCGGGCTGCCAGAAGCTGTCCACTTACCATCATCTTCATGTCCCTGGGCTGTAAAGGACTAAGTGAGGGAAAATATGAATCTGAAAAAATGGCGTTATTACTTATTCAGGTGAGTGGTTTGCACGATTTGGGAGATATCACTTATCTGAATGGGTAACTCTTGTTGTAACAGATCAAGTTCATACCTTGGGAGGCCTCCCAGACACTGGTGTGAAAGAAGCTTATCTTTCACTGATAAGCTAAATGTGTCTGTTGCTAGAACAAAGAGACCTAGTGTTGGTGATTGAGGCCTTTTTGGTGAAGTGCCCTTGAAAATAGTTTGGAAAGTGGAATCAGTGGTGAGTGGTGCTTCAGAAAGGATAGCATCAACTCTGTATCGGAACAGTTTTCTAAGCTTAGTCCAAGCTACTTACAGTGGCTTATAAAGTCCTATGCAACTCTGTCCAAATTATTTGCAGTAGCACCAATTCCACTCAGTCCAACTTTTTCCCACCTTTTATGTAGTAGGCTCTAGTACAGGCCTGTCAAACTAGCAGCCTGCGGGCTGGATACGTCATGCGTAGGCCACGCCCCCGGCTTCGCAAAGGCAAAAAACATCACAATATGTCACAATCCGGCCTGTGATGCGATAGAGTTTGACACCCGTGATCTAGTCTATGGAACTATCTAGTGCTGAAACAGTGTTGGATGGGTTTAGAAACATTTGTTTTCATCCAGACTTTTTAGGTGCCCTTTTTAAACTGGAGTTTTAGCTATTTTTATTCTGACTGATTATTTGTATTTGGGTAGAGCCAAAATTAGGAATGAAGAACATTTTTAAACACATGCTCACATATGTACATAGACACCAGCTTGATTTACTTATGTTTCCCACTGAAACAATGCGAAGCAGCAGATGGCTATTGTCTTTCTGCATTTCCAAGAATCCAATAAAACTGATCCTCCTCAAAGCCAAACAGTTACAGCCTAAAACTGGATCCAACCTGCCTGGATAAATATATTCATAATTGTCTGCCCTTTCCCAACCACATGGCAGGATCCACACAGTAAAAAAAAAAAAAACCACTGAAAATTTCATATTTCATTTTTTAAAACTATGATGATAATTTTTTGATAACATGCAATTCAAACTATATTCTATTTCTCACCCATACTACCAGATTTTCATGGCTATACATAATTTTGTATCAGACAGAAACTGATGACTGCTATGTTAGAAAAAGAAATACTGCAGCAAATAATAAGTAAAAAATGTTTCTAGCAGACACATTTTTCTAAACAATTAATGGTTGGATTAGAGTCGATAGTTGCTTTACAAGAAAACTCCGTATTGAGCCCCTTGCTACAATAAATAAATAAACAAACAAAGTATGCAGCTAGATAAGTTTTTCTGTTTTTTTTTTTAGTTTTTCTCTGCAATAGCTTATTCAAAGCAAGCACAGCAGAATGTTTCTGGTTTTTATTAAACTGTGTCATATCCTGAGATATCAGCCAAACTTGCTGACAAATTAGATGAGGTACCACTTCAATAGCTACATATCAGATGATTGGTTGTTAAAAATCAAATGGAAAATACAGGATTGTTTCCTGGATCACAACCTTGTCTTGTTAAGTATGTGTGAGGGGGAAAACTTTTGGGCCCTACAGTGGTCCCATTCTATTGCTTTATCTCCAAATACAAACAGTTGGCATAAGTCATCTATAGATAGTTCTTGACTTATGACCTTAATAGAACCTGGACTTTCTGTTATATGACATGATGATGATAAATCAAGATACCCATGTTTTACAACACGATTTTACAACATTTTTTGCAGCAGTCGTTAAATGAATGTGGTGGTTCTTAAGTGAATGTGGAGGTCATTAAGTGAACGTTGCATTGTCTGCAATGGACAACTTTTGTTGGAAACTGGTAGTAAATGCTGGTAAAAAACATATGCTACAAACAACAGTAAATGCAGGCCAGTTGCAGAGCACGCAAAATGCAATCATGTAACATGAGGGGAAGGGACAGCAACCATCGGAACTTCAAATCCTAGTTGCAAATGCCTTTATTAGGGGCGTGTGGGGGGGTGTTCCATCATAACTTTAAACATTTGCTAACCTAGTCATAAATTGAGGACTATTTGTACTGAAAACTCCAGCACAGGTTAGCTACTATTTGAATCTACATCCAGATGGTTTCCTCATCCAACAACTCCAATATTTTTTAAGGCACTGATACAATTGCTACTTGTTTAACTAGTGTTTCATTTCATTTAACCCTAAATCTATTTATTTGTTATACTCTGACTTTCCTCCAGATTAGGAAGAAACACAACTGGCCAAAGACACTCATGACTTCCATGGTTAAGAATGGACTTAAACCTATTTCCAAGGTATAATTTTTTAACAGATTGCCATTTGGGAAATAATGGAATAGTATGGACCAGCTCTGGGAAATTAGCATCAAAATAAGAAATCAAGGAGATAATTTTTCTGGATAAAGATGAGTCCTTAAAGCAACATTATTTATTATGGAAAGTTTTATTTTGAATACTATCTTTGATAATTGGGGTTGGTGGTGTTTTGCACATAATTGTAAGAACTGATCCATTATCATATGTGTGTTTGTGCATATATCTTTTCTCATATCATTTCTGTTCACATTTAATTTTAAAAGAAGCATTAAAAAAAAAGAATTAGTGCCACTCTTACTATGTTTTCCACTTTCCACACATCCTATGTCTGGTTTTTTTTAAATTATCCCTGAGAATAAGGATGAGATATAATTGTTTTAAACCAACGAACCAATCAATAATATTTCACAAAAATTAGAAATGGACAATAGCTGATACAGTTTGTAGACAGAATCATTATTTGTAATCACTCTGACTTTTTCTTTATAATAGAAAACATAAGCATGAACATTATGCATCATGTTATGTAACATACTATAATGATGAGATAAGCACTAATGTTTCTTAGATAAAGAAAACTCCTTATTGTGGAGGCCAAAATTGTCTGGCGGAGATGTGATAATACAACCATTTCAAGATTTTTAAAAAAATCTTTTAAAGCCCTACTTAAAGTTTTGAAGCCTAACACTTGAGATGTCTGCCTAAATCACATTCTGTGCATATATTGAGTGTGATAGATTTATAGTATCTCAATCAGAAATGCAAAACCAAGTAAACTGGAACAACAAAATGAATCTCCTGTTTTATATCTCAAATCATTATATGACCTACATAAGTGTCGAAAATAATCAATTCCATGTTCTTACTACTATGCCAGAAAATAAAATTAATCATTGCTGTTTGAAGAGAGAACCCCATCCAAATTCAACTGGAATCAGTAATTTGTTTCATAATTTTAGTCATGCCTTTCAAACCTTTTAAGGGCAATTTTCTGAGTAAGGGTGGCCTTTACTTAAACGTAGTAAGTTTCAAATATCTTTTTCCATTATCTTTTGTTATGAAAAATGTATTTTCTATTATTCAGATCATGACATTTATTTCTCCAATTTCATTCTTCCAGGTAATGCTGCAATTTTGACAGTGACCGTATTGTGTGATATATTCCTATAAGTATTGTGGCATCAATTTAGTAGCACAACTGACTTCACAGCTTATGAACAGTGTAATTTCATTTTTTGAACCTTTAAGACACAGTTGGGAAAATATTAAGGCTAAGATTCTTCAGAATAATTGGGCTTATATTTTTGTTAAATCAATTAAAAATTCTGAGTTTACTTACTGGAATGCCTCTGATTCCAGGTTCACCTGGAGGGCCAGTAAGCCCTGGAATTCCAATTTTTCCCTTTTCACCATCTTCTCCAGGAAGGCCAGGGTCTCCTAAACTGCCCTAAAGCACGGATATAAATAAAAAGCATCAAGTAGGATGGCATTAAATTACTGAACATTACAATTATGCCACAAATGCTTGGTAAAATGTTTTCTTCAGGTAGGTCAAAAATAGGAATAAGGACTAACATGTATGTATAACAAATATGACATCAAGAGCATCATTTCCATGTAATACAACTGGAAAATGTACTTCAGTTTTGCTGTATCTTTGATTGTAAAAGCCTTTTCCCCCCACACGCTTCAAAACTGTCAATAAATTTATTTATTGATTTATTTATTTTAGAAAATTTATATTGCCACCTACTCACACATGGTGACTCAAGGAGGCTTACACCATGACTCACGGCAGCTTAAATAGCTCATCTGCACATAAACAACTCAGGTAACTTAAATGTTATGCAAGAAATAGTTGTAGTGCTTTAGAGGTTTAATAATGTTAGGGAAGGAAATGCAATACAAACAAGTAATGGAGTTTGCAGGCAATTAGGGGATAAATTAAAATAAAAAATGAAAACAATGTACAAATGAAGGACGCATGTTGCTCTGCATTTCCTTTCCTTATCTTTCAAAAACAAGATAGTAGTGCACAACTTATGCTGGCCGGAGGAGCACATTGGGCCTTGCAATTCTGCTGAGGGTCACTTTAAACAGCTTTTAATTTAATCTTTAATTTATTCATAACGCCATGATTCTTTTAAAATATTATTCTGTGGGGTTTTGGTAATAGCAAAATCACTTCCAACTAAATAAAATAAAAAAGATTAAAAAAAGGATGCTTTAGAGTTGAATCCAATCTAGAATAATAGGGTTGGATAGGACAGGACAGGACAGGACAGGACAGGACAGGACAGAATTCTTTATTGGTCAAATGTGATTGGACATACAAGAAATTTGTCTCTAGTGCATAAGCTCTCAGTATACATAGAAACAACAAAGTAATACAGGTGGAAGAGCAAAGAAAAATGTTATTACAATAGGTGAGTTTCAGGGTCTTTTAATACTTTTTGGAATCTGGCAAGTTGTTGGAAACAAATAAGTATCTTAAATTCTGAAAATACCATCTAGTCTGGATTTGAAAAGAGGTTCTGGAAGTCTACTAGCTGTCAAAATAAAGACAGGGCACTACTGTGGAATGTGGAAAATATTTGGGTGAAACCATTACCCTTTAACCCAGTGTTTCTCAACCTCACCACTTGAAGATGTTTGCATTTCATCTCCCAGAATTCCACAGCCAGCAGTGCTAGCTGGAAATAAACTTAAGACAAACCTGCCTTAAGTTTATTTCCATTTACCTGTTAAAATAGTCTTTTAAACAGTTGTCTGTGTATTCACATGCAGGATTTCTCCCACCTGTGTAGAGGTCTTTTAACCCTGAACTCTGCCTACAAACTCCAGGACAGTGGTGTCATCTTGAATTAAGGCAAGAAGATTCAGGAAAACATAAACAGCCATTCATGCATAAAGACTGCTCAGTCCCACTTCACAAAAACTGCTAAAAATTAGGATAGGTGAGTGTCATAAGACATCAAGGATTATAGTTCACTGTTCCTAAACAACGAAGTTCAGCTTAAAGCTGGGTTCATTATCTATGTTTGCCTTAATTACACACACACATGCACACACACATACACACACACACACACACACACTTCTACCTATGGGCAACTTGCAAATTTTTACTATCGTGGAGTAATTACAAGAAGTTTCTTGAGTTACAAGAAATATGACTCTGTTTAGTAACTCAGAGCTTGAAATTCCACATGAAAACCTGGAGAGATACTATTAATTGTTAACAATACTGAAATAATGATTTATAGACAATATCTTCCTATGTTTCCAAGTAAGACAGAACTTATTTTATGTAAGTTTTTCATAAACTTTCTTTAATTTGCTTCCAAGTATATTGTATGAACAAGACACCTCTTTTTCTTTTAGCTGTTTTATGATAGGTTCCAGCACTAATCTGGGCTCAGAAATTGAAAAGGGTTAGGTCTAGTTATCGGCTGGCTGAGAAATCACTAGGAAATACCAGGACCATCAAACAGATTAGGAAGTTCAAAAACATCTTGGAGGAACACGGTGACAAATCACTTCTCTATGTCTGAATATTGTTTAGTTTTGTCTAACTAGGAGTTGAGTTTGATTTTAGAGAGTCTTTCTATGAGTACTATACTATCAATAAATCTATAGACTATTTGAAAGATATTCCACAATATGAGGGAGGATAGCATGAGGACACTCAAGCAGAATTAGTACTAAGAGATCAACTGAGTGCCTTTTGCTTCTCTGCTTTCTTCTAGCAAATGCAACTTCTCTTATGCAATCATCCAACTTGAGAACATGCAATGCCAATGCAGCAGAAATGTTATGCACTGACTTTAAAAGATAATTTAAATTTAGGAATCACAGAATAAAATGCAATAGCTTTCTCATGTGTTTAAAATTTCTGATTTTAAAATGTACCTTTAATCCATCTTTTCCTTGAACACCATCTTCTCCTAGTGGTCCTCGAATACCCTAGGTTTCAGAAGAAATATATCAAAATGCTATTACTATCAAAAATCTTCTGTATTCAAAGCCCAAGCAAAAGTACATTATCTCAACAAAATAGCAAACAGATCAGACTAAAAGAGTCAAGGATTCAGCAGTTTTATTAGTGGTGCTTGAAAACACATATAGGACCAGCACACAAAGATTTGCTGAATAGGACTAGATATTGTTATTGTCACAGATTTATCTTTTTCTTTAACCTTGGTCTGTCTGGCACTTCCAAATATACTGAGATGCTGAAATCCATGCATTTGAAATGATTGACGATTAACTTTATTCTCAGTCTAAATGTGGTTCTGTTTTAAAGGACACAGCAGCTGTCACAAACAAGAAGTTGTCTGAAAGTGATATAAAACAAGTGCGCTGAACAAACAACCAGAACGAACACTGCATGACAGGGAGATATAGATTTAAGCTGCCTGATATTGGAGTGAATGTGTGTACAGGGAGCTACAGGAAGATAAACTGGAAGATCAACTTTTAAAGAAGGGCTTAACAGACTCTAAATAAATGGTACATTTCTGTAGCACTACCTCATACTTTTAATTTGATTTGAAAGGGAGTATCTTCAATGGCAAACAGAATATTCCTTTCACCTTTCTAAAACAGTTTAGCATTCTGGAGTTGACAATAAACCACAGCCTTTTATAGTTTATACTTTTAGAAAAAACAGATAATATTTTATGGAACCCAAGACCACAAATCAATCAATCAATCTATCTATCTATCTATCTATCTATCTATCTATCTATCTATCTATCTATCTATCTATCTATCTATCT
>JANHFL010004283.1:108087-124951 GCA_032468155.1 Oxyrhabdium leporinum
CACTGGCCTTCATGTGGCAGATGGAAGAAACCAGCTGGGACCAGTAGCAAAGTCAAGAGCGCTCCTAGCAAATTTGACCCAGTGATTCAACCTGGTCATTTGCTGGCAGATTCCGATTCAAGCCAAACCTGAATGCCTTAATCAAAGAGGCTTGCACCAGGGGTTGTGGAACTGAGCTCTTCTAGGTGAGTAGGAATTTTTTTTGGGGGGAAGGGGAGGGGAGTATTGCCCTGTGTGTGTGAGTGACTGAGACATGGGAAATACCTACTAGAGGTTTGCCTACACCTTGAAAGGAGTCTGACTGTTGGAATAAGAATTTTGAGGTTCAGGGGAGAGTTCTAACCAACTTCGAGCTGGTGGGGGAGGTCTGAGAAATCCCTTAGGGAAAAAAGGAGGGTTGGTCAGGCTTCGAGCTGACAGAAAAGTGCGAGAAATCCCCTTAAGAAAAGTGGACAGGATCGAGCTGATGGAAAAGTCCGAGAAATCCCACTAGGAATATGGGCAACAATATTAGTAGCCTGTATGGAACAAATAACCTAGTAAAAAGAGTAGGGCCGTGTTCTCCATTCAGCTGTGTGTTAGCCCACTGGAACACGTTAAAAACATGTTGTGGAAAAAGAAAAGAAGAGAGTATAAATTTAAAAAAAACAGGTTCTGGCAGTAAAAGTTGCTTTAAAAATGTCTTTTAAAAAGAAAAATAAATGAAAATTTGATGGGACAAAATCTCCACAGGTCTGGAAATGTTGTTTAATGGTATGTGTGTATATGTGTCTGTGTGTAATCATTTCCAAACTTGCAGGGAAGATGAGACCCTCTAATAATAGTACACAAAAAGTTATTTAGAAAAAGGAGCTCATTGGCTTGTGAAAAAACTCCCTGAAATAATTATAATGATTGGTTTGCATGGAGAAAACATGAAATGAAATTTTTGTATGTGAAATTGGTTTACACAAAAAGTCTGATTGCAGTACAAATGTGAGTGTGTAAGAGAGATGCCCCGAGGCTCATAAGGAATGGCAAGGCAAAGTGATCATGAGACCGTGAATGCCTGTGTGTTGACACCCCCTCAGAGAGATTCCCTTTTGTATAAAGAAACAGTAAGTTGCAAAGTTTTGTTGTTGTTATTGTGAAGTAAAAAGAAATAAGAAAGATACCATGGGGGGATGTGGGAGAGAAATTTGTGGAAAATGTCTGTGATTTAATGAAGCTAGAGAGAAATGCAGAGAAAATTATTTTGTTGAAAGGATGCTGAATGGAGAAAGGTGAGAATTCTGTGTAGTTTAAATATTTTTCCTCCCTGTATTCCCTCCCCCTCCCCCCGCTGGGCTCATTCCCTCTGGCTCATTCTTTTACACAAGGACTTTTTGCCTTGGAAGAGTGAGAGAAGCAGGAAGGGGGGTGGCTGTGATTTTCTGTTCTTTTTAACCATTTTTTTTCTCTCTGTCGAGCCAGCCTGAGAAAGGCGGGCTAAAGAGTGACATCTGATACCCGCCTCTGCAGTTTTGCAGTTTGCACTGTTTTTGGTTTGCATATAGAAAGCTATGCATTTTTTTTTCTGAACACAATTTTTTTTGGGAAATTTTTGAGATTTAAAATGCTTAATTAAACCTATCTGAAAGAAATGGTTTTGAAATATTTTGCTTACATTTGTAAATGTTTTTAACCTACTTAATGAGACTTTGCTTCCATCTGAATGGAATCTCAATCTGACCCATATTTTATTAAAAGCAGAGGATTGACACTAAAGTGTGACTCAAATATATTTCACAGCATTGACTCAAAATACCTCATTTAGAATGTTTGTTTTATTTTTGAAGCTGGTCTTCTTATCTCCCTCTTTTATGTCTTTATGTCTATGTGCATTTTGAATGCATAGGAGTGCTCCATCCTATGGCATTCTTTGTTTGTTTGTTAGCAACACAAGTTGTTGCCCTTTTAGGAATTGTTACAGAGATGAGTTAGGAATTACAATATGTAGAAAGAGAGATAAAATATTTAGGACATTTGATTAATGAAAGAAGTAAAAAATAACATCTGAAGGAGTTGAGGAAATTTCTAGGATTGATTGGATATTGTAGGTTGTGAATAGGTAATTATGCTATTTTGAATAAAGACTTGTATGCAAAACTATTGGAAGAAGAGTCCAGTGTTACACGGATAAGAGAATGGCTTTGAGGGTTTTAACCCAGAAGTGGGAAGGAAAAGGACAGCTGGTGGCATTTTTCTCTAAAATGTTAGACCCTATCTATCAAGGATTAAAGGAGATTTATAGGGAGGATTGGATCATGAACATTATTGTTTTGGGGTAATTGTATTATTGCCCAGGGTTAGGCTTCATTTAATGGATATTCTCTTGGGAGAAGGATTAATTTGTTTATAGATGGGAAGAGAAAATGATAGAAGATAAGAGAAGGAGTTTTGGTAGAAACTAGAAGATTATGGATACTGTGGATTGTGACAAATATGTGAAAAATGGATAGTATGTAAAATAGTTAGTAAACAAGTTCTACACATAAAGAAAAAGGAGGGCAACTTTAGAGTGAGACCATTTCAATGCATTCAACTTGATTTTATTAAACTACCACAAGTGGGGACTCTTAAATATTGATTGGTGATAGTGGGTCACTTGACTGGATGGGTTGAACCTTATCCAGCCATGAGAGCCACTGCAGCAGTAGTCACAATAGATTATACCTAGATATGGAATAGTAGAAGCTATAGAGAACAACCAAGGGATTCATTTTACTGCAAAAGCGCTTCAATCAATCATGGAGGCAGTACGAATGTCATGTTCTGTGGACCGTGAACCAAATCTTTACCCTTGGCCATGCTCAGACTTCGAATCTGCCCAAAAAACTAAAAGTGTTTTATTTAGGAACAATAAATTCTACCAAACTCACCTAAATGTTTAGTAAGACCACTATTATCTTTAAATGAGATGTATACTAAATTTTTCTTCAATAAAAGGGGTAAATGGAGACCACACATGTATTTTCAAATAGGAAGGTGAAAAGTAGTTCTTCTGTATATAAATACTGATAGGATATTTAAATATTAAATTTAATAAAATAAATATTAAATAAATACTGTAAACTTCTCTAGAGACTAAAAAGAACATAATAAATCCTTAATAAAACTATCTTCAGAATGAGTGCTTTTTAAGCAGCAATCTGGTTTCAAAAAGGAAAAGTTGATTCAGATCTTCAGAACATGAGGGTACTCACATAACAATTATGGAATTCTTAAAAAAACCTCTAATTAAAAAGACATGTTTGGTTTAAAGATATGTAGAGTGTGAATCTATATGGCTGCACAGCCCTGTTATTAATTTTATCTCAGGCCTTATTACATCTAGCAAGCATATTTAAAAAAAAATAGAAGCTACTTGAGGACCAGTATTAATGATGATATATTTTAAGATCTTCATTAATTGCAAAAATTACTTATGGTGTACCGTTGGAATAATTTATCAACTTATTGAGTGCCTATGCACAATATTCTAAGACTCACGTCGTCATGTGACGTATAGGGACTTTTTTCCCCTTTGCTAAACCGGGTGTGGGCATGGTCGGCACGTGACATATCCGGTCCATGGGCCGGGACCTTGACAGCCCTGTACTAAGGCAACCGAACTGGTTAACCAGCATTTGTATGCTGCCATCATAGCATAGCATTTGTGTGCTTCTGCATAGTACCATGACTTTAGTATGATTAAATGTCCTACTCAAATCCAGAGGGACTGCCATTTCCAATTAGCAAAATAAAAACTCTGTAAACATCAAATTCCAGTTTATTAAGATAAAAAATGAGGCACACCAAATTGGAATCCACCCTTCACAACAGGAAAGTGAAATCATGAGGGGTGATTGGAATAAAGGTGACAGCCCAGGCATTCCTTTAACTTAATCTTAGCTGAATTAACATGTGGTATGAACCAGGTCGTTCAACTCCATAACAAAACTGTATTACTAACTATTGTTAGTTTAATATCACAAAGAGTATTTCTAGTTTTGGTACCCTCAGAATTCTATAGAATTCTTCTCTTTATTCAAAAGCCATTTACAATAGTAACTTTTCAGGAAAAAGGTTTTTCTCTCTCACTCTAGGGGTAAAAAGGACTAATAATATAAGTGGGATGCATTCCTTTTGGGTACACTACGAATCCATCTTCTGAATGAATGTAGTGAGGCATTCATACCTAAGATCTTCACTGCTTCACGAACATGTGGATATACAGCACAGAGGAATTGTAAGAAATGCATAAATTCTAAGTAATGCATAAATGTAAGAAATAATGAGGCAAAGAGAGGGAAAAAGAAACCCCATGTTCATTCCAATAAAAATAAGCATTCGAAGAAGATAATTTACACCTGCATTCTGAAACCTGAGGCTAACCAATTAGGCAATGCCAAAAGCTTTATATAAATGAAAACTATGAGTTACTATGTATGATTTCAATGTCAGTTTCCACATCACTGTTTCTATAATCTTACAGTATATGCCTCTGTATTTTTATTTCTAGTTACATTTTGCATTTTAAGACAAAATGAATGACAAAAGAGTATTATGGGACTTTAACAATGGAAATATATATTCATTGAATAAGATGTACGAATTGTATTATAATTCTATGGCGAAAAATGTATTTCACTGAACAAGGTGGTATAATGAAAAAAACTAAAACCAATATAAAAAGAGTGTTCCATCCACAACATAGAATTTCCACTGGGCTCAAAAACATGCATTTCTTTCTCTCACTTTGTACCATAGTGCAAATTATATGAAGTCTAATTTCTTATCTGTGAATATTAAGCAGAGTTTGAATATTACTGGGGAGGATATGGAATTCCACAAAGTTTCATTTTATCATTTGCAGCTGAATTTTGACAGGAATATCAAGCTTTAATTAAATTCATAGCACATCATAACTAAGCAATTATAGAAGAATGAAAATGCCTCCATTTAGAAATAAAAATGGTATACTCTTACTGTTTCACCAGTTTTCCCAAGAACTCCTTGGTCTCCTGTTTCTCCCTGTTGTTTTAAAAATATAAGACTTATTTTAAATACAGAAATTTAAATATTTTCTACTATATAGAGATTATACTGTTTTCTGTATTCCTGCACTTTTACCAACAATTAAAAAATATTTACTTTTTTAAAATCTTTCCACATAACATATTAACTGAAATCTTTTTCATAGTCTCATCTTTCCCTGAAGGGCTGAAATGTCATTTATTGTTTTTTATCTGCTAACAATTCTTGCATTCCTTCACCAGTATTATCTCTGCTTTCCTCTACAACTATCCACAAACAAACCAGTTACCTTCTGTGAGGGAGATGGGTGATTTCTAAATTTGGCAAATATTTGATAAAATTCAAATTCTGATTATTTTTAATTTAACAAGAGCAAATATAAGGAATAACTTTAAGTCCTACCTTCAGGCCTTCTAGTCCTGGTTCACCTGCAAAACCTTTCCTTCCAGCTTTCCCCTATATTAAAACAAAGAAGTCCCATTCTTTGAAGCTTTTAAATGAAGATTTCATTGAATCACTGACAATTAGAGTTGCATTATGCTTGATACAACCTATTAGAGTGACTGTGGGATAAAATATATGCCATCTGTATATATAAAGTTCCTTTGCTTTTTCTTTCAACAAAAACATCTAGAGAAAAATTGCAGTTATGTATTTTAAGTGGAAAACCTGTTCATTCTTCTCCCATGATGTATTTTTTTGACATTTTTCACTGTTGAAATGCAAGGACTGAGTATGCATTTGTGTGTGATAAGGCAGAAATTTCAAAAGGAATATCATTTCTAGAAAAAGACCTAAATGGTTCTCTGTAAAAATTTTTTTTACTCCAAAGTCTATTCTATCTATCTTGCCCTATCTTAATAGAAATAATTGCAGTTACACTTCATGTACAAGCTGGTTTATAAAGTTCTCATAGGAAATCTGTTGTGAACGACATTGTTTTTGTGTTTTATAATGTTCACTATATTGTAACTGCTTTATCCTCTTGATGTTACCAAAAAGATACTGCCTAGCAATAACCCTGGAATAATTAGTCATGAACATTTTTTTAAAATAATATTTTATACAATTGTTCTAAGCATTAATATTTGGAACAAATCTGCACCGATATAAGATTTCAAAATATGTTTGGATAAGACTGAAGAAGTATATGGACCAATCAAAAGAAATTTCTGACAACACAAAATTAAGACGTTGGATAATATGCTCTGAAATGTTGAATAATCTTCAGAGTTTATACAATTATCTTTCGATTCATTCTTGCTTTGTCTCTTTCTCTTTTTCAGTATTTTAAATTTTGCACTTTGCTAGCCTTAATTAAAAATAGATAATAATTTCAAAACTAGATTTTTTTAAATTGAAAGTAGTGGTCTTTCTCAGTCTATCAGATATGAAAGGAAAACAAAAAAAATCACTCAAGAGTTATTTGTTAGCCTTTCAAAGGCAAGTGGGCAGAATTTATTATAAAACATTGAACTTTTTTGTTTTACACTCTTAACTGTTCATTTAACTGACAATGGGAATAGATGTGCATACATGGACTAAGAATTTCCAAAAATAAAACTACTATTAATCTGAAAATAGGGCTCATTGAAGGCCAAAGCAGTGAAGGCATCAAACTTTTTCCAGCTTCACAAGTAAACAGAAATTCATTACAATAAATCAAATTCTGCCTCAGCTACTGCTTTGCATGTCTCAAATTCATTCATTTTTCAAAAATACAAATTGTTTTACATTAACTGTAAAAAATGAAACATTTTAATAGGCAATCCTTCTTAGTCCCATTTGGAGATGCCAAGAATACAGATTAACTGTAGTCCATCTATATGTAGTCCATACAGATTAACTGAAGCCCCAAATAGGAAAATTTACTAAAATGTGAATGTTTTAAACCTGGACTGAAATTCATTTTGTGTCCTCGAGAATATCCTTCTGTGATGAATTATCTATTTTTCTTTTAATACCTCTAAGCATTGGGGATCATTTCAGATGGAACAATATGAGCGGAGAAAGATAACGCCAAATAAGAAAAGCATCTATTATTTAGTTTTATAAAATATTGAGAAAAACACACGTAAGAAAAATAAGTAATTCTATGCCAGTGACCCTTAAATTCTACAGTACAAATAATTTATATAATTTCTGAATAAATTAAATGACACAACTTTCTTTGAGAAATAACCTGAGTTCCAACTGAGAGCATTTCAATCATGGAAGGCTGAGGAAGGGAAAATAACTTGAGAAGAATATTGATAATTAATTCAATTGGGGTAGTTATCTATAAATGATATGCTTTTTGAAACATTAATGAATATGAAAATAGTAGGATAGGGGGTTAGCAGGAATACATAATATTTTTACAAAATGAAAGGTAGGAAATCCTAAGAGGAAAACTGGACTGAATATATTTAGTAAAAGTAAAATCAGTGAAACGTATAGTCATATTCTATTCTATAACGGACTAGGTAAGCCAATTTCCTGTGAATAATTTAGACTACAAATGCCAGCAGTCCCAATTTCTAAGATTAAGAAATGAGAAATTATGGAAGTTAAACATAACATCAAGTCCTGCAAAAACACCTGATATATTTAAACAAACAAAAAAACAGAACAAATTCATTTGACATCAGTTTGAAGGAAGGACTTCAAAAAGTACTTTACAAAAAACTCAGACATTAACTTTACAACAGTTGCAAGATCTGAAATGCATTGAAGTTCTATTTAATTTTTAAACTGCCTGCCTGCAGAAACATTTTTGCAAAAAAAAAAATTACATGCCACCTATAATGTGAGATAAAAGTACTGTAATGGTATATTGAATGAGAGACAAGTGAAGTGGTCAGATAAGGGTCAGCTTAGCCTGTTGCAAGACTGTGGATATGTGGCAAATGTCTCAGAAGGGACCCTCCCTAATTTATTGGGCTCTAAAGATGATAGGAAGGAATGAAATTTTAGACTCGTAAGATTTTGTTAATATAACTTTACAATAAAATTGAGCCATGGTGGCGCAGTGATTAGACTGCAGTATTTCAGGCTGCTCAGTGCCAGGAGTTTGATCCTGATCAGCTCAAGGTTGAGTCAACCTTCCATTCTTTTCAGTATTTACCCTTGGTCCAGTTACTCCAATTGGCCCAATAGGTCCTTCTTCTCCCTAAAGCAAAAGAAGGGCAATCATTTATTCTTGCATATTGCATTTACTGTAGATATCTTTATAATATAATACTGAACATCTTAATGGGACCATGTATATACTTTCTTACAAAATAATGATTAACTCATAAGCATATAAGAGTAAATCTCACTGGTTTCAGTAGGATTTATTTCTCAGTAGAGACATGTAATATTGCTTTGTGCATCAAGTTACTAATTCAGGTACATAATACTACATGTCTAAATCTACTAAACTGGACTTTAATTAATTGTAAATTGGATTTCTTTAGGATGCTTTAGGTAAACTACTATGGATTCAGTTTTAAAAGAAAAGATGCCTCCTTTTTCAGATAAATTATCTCTTAATAGATAGACATTAAAATATGCACTCAACAACACATCTTTTATTTAATTTATACATTAATATATTTCTTCTTCAGAATGCAAAACGTAGTCTTTCCTAGTGTGTGTAAGATACCAGATTTGGTTCATTTAACATTGAACAGGTACCACCAAAACAAGTAATGGGCCACTGTTTATACTTCACATCTGTGTGAGAGAAATTTAGTAACTTTGCAAGTTAAAAATAAGATCAATCACACAGAACTGGATCCCAGCTCTAAAAACAAAAGTGTGCTGTTGAGAGAACAATCACCTTACCTCAACTCCTTTGGGACCAGGTGGGCCGAGAGGACCTCTGTCACCTAGAAATCCCTAAATGACATAAATCATAAGATTAATGAACCGGCATGCTACTGCCGAAAGCATAGAGGAGTATGAGGATTAAAGGTAAGAAATATAACTGTAATGAATATTTCCCCTCTTTATGTTGTAATTGTTTCTCTTAGGAAGCCTTAACTGTTAAATCAATACCCACTTGAGCTTCTCTGTAAAAGTACAATATGCATACAGTTATGTACACCTGCATTTCAATTATGTGTTAAAAGCTCACAAGGGAAAACTACTTAAATGGAGAGTAAATTGTAATCATTTCCTGCTTAAACCATTAATCCTGGATTAAGCATGTGCATTAATTTTTATTTTTCACATTGCAGGTGGGAAAGCAGCTGCAAAGGGCGGATTTTGATCATATAAACAGCAACAGATACAGGATTAATCATCATCTCCCACTAGCAGGACTTCAGCAATAACATTTGCAGTCAAGAGTATGTATCATAAAAAAGTGAGTTCAGCAATCACAGATGCGTCATATAAAAGTTAGGCTTCAACGAAATTAAATTTTATTTATTTCTTTTACACTTTTCTATGACTGTTTTCTATTTTTCTTATCTTAAAATTTGTGTTGTTTTTATTCTATGGAAAAAACTTTAATAAAAATTATAGATGGATGGATGGATGGATATAGCCTACAAAAGAAGAAAGTATACAACCTTGTCCCACCTCTTTGCCAACCTGGAACCAGTCTGTTTCACTATGTCCTTTCAAGAGGGCCATAAAATATTCTGGGGTCCCCATTTTCCCATGTCCTTTTTACAACTTAACATGATTTACATGTGTTTTTATAATCACTGAAGCTAACGAAAAATACTTCTGTATTAATCAGTTGAAATGGATTGTTTTTTCACTTAATCAAGGAGCTATCCTTTATTCTTTCTACTTTACAAGGCTTATTTTAATAAATATCTAAACAACTTAACTGCTACCTCTGTGAAATTTTGTCGTAAGATGTAGCCTCCTCCGAATGTATCTCTCTGTGACAGTAGTGGCATGAACTGAATTAAATTAAATTAAATGCTCACCACATAGCAGAGATGGAAGAGAGTAGGAAACTCAGATTACAGCATAATCCAAGCAATGTAGATAGCATCTCATCTGTGGATGGGTCTTTTGGCTCTAGCAGAGATTTAAATAGTTTTTATACAACTCAGAGTGCATTGACTCAATGTTTGGATATTATAAAATGGAAAAATCAAATCACTTCCTCTGTCCATTTACATTAAAACTTTATTGGTTCTATTACAAAGTTAATGGGGAACTTACATAACATTGTGATGCATATACTGTATGCCTCATTTGTAGAATGAAGTAATTTGGAAAGAAAGTCAACAATCATTTAACAGAATTTCAAAGCTAGAAGCATCTTTCTGTTCTTGACTGGTACCCATTCAGTCACTAAATCTATATTTCAGTGGAGATTATTTATCAAGATTTTAGATCAAATATATTTTATTTCTGGCACTTTTCTGTCAGTTTCAATCCAGAAATATATTTTTTTAAAATTGAAAGGTGTATTGCATAGGTCACAAAAAATAACAGTTGCATTATTTATAGAATGATTTGTAATTATTGCATAGGTTGCTTTTCTTCTTTTCTGATATTTAAAAAATAGGAATAAAATGAAATTCTCTGCTTGGGAAATATCACACAGGACTTTTTAAAAAATTATCTTCCTGGGGCTGAGAAAAAATGGATGGCCCAAGGTTATCCAGCTGGCTTTATGCCAAAGTGGAACTAGACACTGCTAGCATTGCTTTTCGTTTCTCCCCCAATTGCCCTTCTTTCACCATTTGCCCTTTTTTCACTGAGCTGTGGTGGCATAGTGGCTAGAATGCAGTACTGCAGGCTACTTCTGCTGACTGCTGGCTGCCTACAATTTAGCAGTTCAAATCTCACCAGGCTCAAGATTGACTCAGCCTTCCATCTTTCCCAGGTCGGTAAATGAGGACCCAGATTGTTGGGGGCAATATGCTGACTCTGTAAACTGCTTAGAGAGGGTGGTAGAGCACTGTGAACCGGTATATAAGTCTAAACACTAATGCTAATCCTTCACTTCAGTCAGTCGGAGAAATCAAACGGTGCTAATAGATATCCGTCAATTTAATAGATGTAGCACAACCAAGTAATTCAGAATGTGATTACACAATAGATTTGACTATACAGTACCAACTAAATTATTTGTACAGTCTTTTTGCGCAATCTATCCCTCCCTCGGTTCTTGCTACAAGCAGGAGAGATGAAATCTTGTAGCAATTTCCTAGATCACCAATATCATACGCAAACCTGTGACAGTGATCAGAGCCCCTCTTTGCCCTTTTAGATGTTTCCTGGTTTCTAAAATGGTGCCTTTAACCACTGCACCAAACTGGTTCCCTGTTGTAGAGAACCAGTAGAGCAAACTATCTGTGGACTCACATGCTCAATTCCAATCTGTAGCAAATCTATGAGTACCCAGATTCCCAGATCTCCAACACTGAAAAGAGTTTGCAACCAAACACAATGGTGCTAGTGACATGATTTAAATGAATTATAGTAATCTAACTTAAGATATTCAACCTAATACCACAAAGTTTATTACAAAAACTGTAAGCTGCCTCATTATGATATTGCTCTTGTGATACAGAAATCAAGAGATATTAACTGAAAGCTAAACTGAAACTGGGCGGAAACAGATACAGCCCAAATAATCTTTTAACAATTGAATAAATTAAGAGTACATTAGAGCATTGATCATAAAAGAGATAAACAGTTTCCCGAATGTTCTTTACAAGGTGAATTGGAAAGATAATGATGGAAAGAAAATGTCATTATGAAATTGTCTCATTGCCAAGTGTCAATATTTTACATTACATTTACATTAATATAAAAGGCTTTGTCATGCTTTCCTGGCAGCTAGAGTATATTTATATATAAATTTCAAGAGAGAAGAATCAGGAAGAGTTTAGCAAAACAGTCTTCAAAGAAAAAAAAAGAAACTCTATAAAACCTCAGTCAGTACGTGACATATGGGAGCATTAAAGCTGAACAATTCCAGTTTCACATAGGTCTGGGATCATCTGATTATGGACTCTGTAAAAGCTTTTCCATTCATGTAAAGTTCATCTCAAATGTAAGCCACCAATTTTCTCTAATTAAAGAACATATTCTGTATTTATGAGAGCCAAAATATTACATAGAAAAGATGTATCCTTGCATCAAATAAAAATTTCAGTTTCCAGCTAAATAATCAGTGTTCTGACTATGATCTTTGTTTAACAATCAATCAACATAGCAGAATTTGGGAAAGGATACTGAATATTTAGTTGGGAAAAATATGTGTTACATCAAGAGGCAATAGCAAATTGTCTATTAAATGTATAGCAAGAATAGTACTGAACGGTCTATAATTCATAAGATACATTCTCCTCATGTATCTATACAATGGGTTTGTAGAAAAAAATAGCAAAAAGTAGCGCAAAAAAAAGCAACAGGTTTTATTGAATATTGTAAGCATCTTTTCCTCCCAATGATATTTTAATACAGCCTTTTTAAACTTAGCACTCTCTAGAGGTACTGGGATATAACTCATATCATAGCTTCATAGCTGGGTAGCATAGCAACTTGATGGGGGGGTTGTACTCCAACACATTTGGAAGGAAGTAACTTAGATAATAGTGATCTAACAAGATCCATTTGCTGCTTTTATTTATTTATTGATCTAATTTATATACCGCCCCATTCCGAAGACTCCCATATTACATAAAGATCAGCAATTTTGCAACTTCTTTAAAGTTGATTTCTCAACTTCTTTGAAGCAAGCAGCAAAAAGATTTCAAAATCAGTAAAATATGGCTTCTCCTACAATTTTACTTGCTGCATTTAATTACAAAGAAATTATAATAGTTTCACAGATTCTTACCTTTGGGCCTTCTGGACCATTTGGACCTGGTACACCAATATCTCCCGGAAAACCCTAGGACCAAATAAACAAACAAAGAAATGCAATTACCATTTTATTCAAGAACTTAAGGGAAAACGGATACCTTTATTTTCTATTCTTTCCCTTTTGTATAGTTGCAGTGCATATAGTGGAAACCCCCCCTCCCACTTGTTTTACTGTAGAAAAAGAACTGATCAATATTGAAACGCTCCAGATGCTGACCTGCAGTTTGTCTGAGTGACAATACTATATGGGCCACTGAGATTACAGATTTCTTGGGATCACACATCCAAGGTCCTTTTTTTAGTCATTTCTTCTCACTAATTGATAACTGGTTACATCAAATATTGCATTTAAGTCCCTGATTATGACATATTTCTATGATTTAGAAAGCACTTCAGTATTAACAAATGCCCTAATTACATTAAACTCTACCCAGGAGATTTTGCTGCTACTAGTACATAAATAAAAGGTTTACATTTTTCCAAATCCCAAAGTAGAATTGTAAAATGAGGCATCTGGGCTATAAGTAATCTACAATCACCAGATGTTTTTTTAAGGGAATATGTCTTATTTCATAAAATGTCCATTATTCCCATGGTATTTGTGATTACTGGAATTTCAGTCTGGCAACCATTTAGAAATAAAATCCTACTTTGGAAACAACAAAGTATTCTAATGAATTAAAATGTATGTGATATAGGCATATGAAAATCACAGCATCGTTATAAATATTCATATTTGGAATGGTTAATACAATCAGTAACCTAGTAATAGAAGCTATTCCTATTGTATATAAAAAATACCTAACACACATTATTGCAACAGAGTAATTACAAAGCTTGCAACACTTCATCAGAACTTCCAAATACGTCAGTATAAAATACAACATAGTCGTAAAAGAAACCTTTTTGGAACTAAATAACACAACTTAGCTAATGACTCATGTTGAGAGACCTGCACTTCATTACTCCTAACTTTTATTCATATCAAATATCACTTCCCTACATAATTCTAGAGTCCTTTTGTATGCAAAACATATGGGAGAAGACTTCCATATGATTTATTGTTCTGAGGGGATCCTGCACTCAATTACAAATCAAAATGATTTACGAATCAAATGAAGTTCATGTTGAAAACAATAACTAATTTTTTTTGTTACTCCAAAAGCATTCTGGAGAGAAAAGCTTCCCAAGGAAACAAGAAGTTTGTGCAACAGAAGGGCCTCCATACTAAAAGAGAAAACTGACTTAAAGATATGATGTGTTCTATCTGATGAGGGAGTAGTTCCTACAAACAGTTTTGGAACAATTACTATTACCAGACAGTTTAACAATAGAACATTCCTAATAATAGAAACATGCAGCTGGTTTCACAAAACTCATCTGAATTACAAATAATACAATGACTTAAAAATATTTTTAGCTTCAAAAGCATTTTTAAATAGGCTCTAAGACATTGTGAGGATATTTAATTTTCTTCCTTCAAACAGCAGTCCATCAATATTATCTTTAAAATATTTCCAAAAGTTATCCATAACATTACATATTAGCCTGCTCTTTGAGAAACATAAACCCTCCAAACCCATTCAGACACATTAAATCAATTTTGTCTTTCTAACCCATGATATTTTTTGCTGCACATAAGCAACTTAGTTCTATTTACTGCTCATGAAATAAATCTAGATCTTATATATAGAACTTATATATAGAACTTTGGATGCATTTTAGCAATACCATAACAATAAAGATGCACTGTACTAGCCACACTAGCCGTGTACAATTTCAATAAATATATCCACATTTCCAGGTGGCAGATACTGAACAATAATTTATTCAGAAAGTGAAATCAATAAGAAGTACTGCTTTCTTATACTTAAAATTATTGCATTCCATTCTGGAATTCAAAACAAAGTTCCTAAGAAATTTTCAATGCAGACTTAGGTCTGTTTGTTTATTCTTGATTACTAATATTTTATTAATCAATTAATGATATTAATGCAGGTTAGTCCTCACTTACTGATTGTCTCATTTAATGAACATTCAAAGTTATGACAGAAAAAGCTTTGCGACCAATCATCATATTTATAATGTTACATGGCCACGTGATCACCATTTGTATCCCATGCAACTGGGGCATGTTTAAAAACATTGCAGCAACTCGCAGTCACATGCCCACGCTTTGTGTGTTTCGTTTACAACAAGCAGAGTTAATAGAGAGAGAAGGCAGAAGTGAAATTGTAAAGTTATTAGCAAAAGACTTGAAAGGTCCAATTTGGTCATTAAATAAGGACTGCCTGTGTGCAAATTTGAAAGATTGTAACTGGTCAGTTACCTCTGGTCCAGGTGGGCCTGATGGTCCCTGAAGTCCTGGATCTCCCATTTTGCCCTAAAATTAGAACCCTTATTATGAAAAACTTTAAGAAAAACTTGTTTTCTTAAGAGGTACAGAAAATGAAATTGTATAATAATGTGCTTTTTTTATATCCAGCATTTGAATTTGTTGATTTTAATAAGAAAATTCTTTGCCTTTTGGAAATTACTGCTGGATTAGTAGAAAAAAAATTACAGAGAGTATTAGTAGTGGTGATAATACATGTTTAATAATATTATAGTACCGTATGTTATAGTATAAAAAGTATATGCTTTTATCACATATGTCACTATTAAATTTAAGATGATACGTATAAAAATGAATTCGAAACTAATAAATTGCTTCATATTGCTTGACTAAAACATTCCAGAGAAGGTCTGATTATGTGGGCAATAAGAGTTGACAGCAACTGGAACGCACATCATCAATAAAATTGATTAAAATTGATTTATAAAAACAGATTTTCATACCTTTTTACCAAAAGCCAAATGATTAAATATTAAGGTTGCCTATTTTGTTAAGTGGCTCTGCTATGAAAAAAATAGTAATCTATGTTTAAATATCATAAGTGATTACTCTTATAAAACAGAAACATATCTTATTCCAGTAATACATAAAGTTTAGTTCAGAAGTAAAATACAGACAGTCCTTGACTTACGGCTGTTCATTTAATGATAGTTCAAATTTATTATGGCCTCAAAAAAAGTAACTTATGATCTGTCCTCAAAGTTACAACTACTGCAACCCGTGCACTCATGTGATCACAATTCAAGAGCTTGGAAACTGGTTTTCATTTACAACAATTGAAGCATCTTGCAGTCGTGTGATCATGATTTATGATCTTCCCAGTTGGCTTCTGGCAAGCAAAGTCAATTGAAGGAGTCAGATTTGCTTAATAAATGTGTGATTCACTTTATGACTGCAATGATTTGCTTAGCAATTGAAGCAATTTGCTTAATGATCGTAGCAATAATGGTCAATAAAATCAGGTCCAGTTATTATGACTTGCTTAACAACTGCATCGCTCACTGACTATGGTGGAGTGTACTCAGATTCCCAGGAGGGAGGAAGTGAATTCCAGAGGAATAACAGACAGCTAAGTTTCAATAATTTAGATGGGAAGAAGACAGTCAAATCAGTTATTACCTAGAAGTTTTCGGAGTATGATGCAAGATTGCTATTAATTTGGCAAGATTATATCTATAGGAACAAAAAAGAAACTGCTTAGAAGTAACTCTGCATGGGGTTTTTCATAAGCCTGACAGAGACCAAAATTCCAGTCCTAATTAAGGACTACCTGTTTTGTTATCATTTTCCATTTATGAGACCTTATGCAGTAATAAAATTGATTAATGTATAAAGGTTTTCACTACAAAAATAAAATGATTTCCTACCGTGTTTCTCAGAAAACATGACCCACCCCAATAATAAGCCTAACCCTACTTTTTGGGGGGTGGGCATACTTTTGCCCCTACCCTGAAAATAAGCCCGGGGAGGCGCATGGGGATGGGTCAGAACTGCCCAGCTGCGGCTGCAGTTGCAGCCCACTGGCCCCTTGGGGAAGCATTTGCCAAAAAGCCTCCATTCCGAATGCTGAAGTTTCGGAATGGAGGCTTTTTGGTGGAGGAAAATGGGGAGGGGGGACTT